>JAUMHL010000027.1:3870428-3889176 GCA_032362345.1 Sandelia bainsii | reverse complement strand
ATCCATCGCAGGGCCGACACACAGAGACAAACAACCATGCACACTCACATTCACACCTACGGACAATCTTAGAGTCCAATGCAAAAATCATTCTACATAAAAACGGCAGAGTGGTGTCTGCCTTACATTTATGTCACATATCGATATTGTAAGCACAAGTAAGCAGCTTCTGTTCGTGTAACAATGAGTTTAAAGTAACGATGATGCATTGGATGTTGATTTGGGGAATATCTGGAAGCTTCAATTCTTACTTCACTTACTTTTATATAGCCTACTTTTTCAGTTTTAAGTGTGTTGGACTGAATATCCATTTTTGGGTCATAGGAGTGCCAGGATATCTTTCATTGCATCACCAGACAGACAATTGTAATTTTAATCTTGGTTGAAATAAACTAGGAGTGGCTCTTATGTCCTGCTATGCTCCTAGTGGCTCCTCCTGGTATCTGCATCACACTTGATAGACCTCTATCAAGTGTGATGCAGATACCAGGACAGTATTTAAAGGCTGGACTCACTTCCCAGTAGGCTTTTACTATCTGTGATTTATCATGAATCAATAATGACCCACTTCCCACTCTTTTTATTGTTGTTTCTGGGGTTTTTTTCTGACTTGACGTCTGTGATATTTCCCATCCCTCTCTGTCTCTCTGTGGTGGCTGTACAGTCCAGAACTCCAGCGCTCGTCTTTGAATGCATCAATAACACAGACTTCAAGGTACAATTATCACCTCACTTCTGCACGCTTCTGTGGGTCTCTGCTTTCCTTTTTATCACTGCTTTCATAGCGATGTTTTTTAAAATCATCATGATGGGTAATAAGGATGCAGGGGCCACAAAATGGTGTTCAAAGTCAAGATTCAGAACCTCATTCTTTGTTTTTATCTTCTAGGAGTTGTACCAGAAGTTGACAGATTATGATATCCGCTTTTATATGTATGAACTACTGAAGGTGAGACTATAACTAATCTCTTATTAAATTATCAAAATAATGTCAAATTAAAATAAATGTCTGTGTATTACTGTTTGAGGATGGGATTCTCTCACTCAGTTTGGTGAAACTCCCAGAAATTCAAAAGACTGTACTGTGTGTGTGTGTGTGTGTCTCAGGCTCTGGACTACTGTCACAGCATGGGAATCATGCACCGTGACGTCAAACCCCACAATGTGATGATTGACCACCAGTTGAGAAAGGTAGGCGGTGCCCTAAATAGCCTATTTTCTTCTTCACACACCCCCACACATACTCTCATCCTTCTATTTCAGCCCTGCTGTTTTTCTCTCACGGTTTATTATCTCTCTGGATTTCTCCATTCTTTCTTTCCGCCGTTTAAAAAAAAAAATCTTCTGCAAGGCAGTTGGTAATCCATTAGCATAGGCTTTCACACACTGAGTCCCTGTAATATGTGTGAGTCACATTTTTATCAAAATAAATAATGTTTATGTTCATGATACTGTTACTGTTCTGTACATCTGACAAAAGAAATATCTGCGCTGACTGAGCATGAGCAGTGCTAGAAGAGGAGCTAAAGGAAACCAAGGATTGTGTGCCTGTACTTACTCACTCTGTACACATAATACAACAAAATAAAAATTGAAATAAATGCAAGTTTAGACACCAAAAAAGAAAGAACCAAACTAAAAGACCTTGAATATACTGTGAGCAAGCAGACAAACTCATCTCAAATCGTATATTAACAAAATCAAAATGAGACATTATCATTTCAGCAATAAAACCTGAAATGAAATAACTGTAGGACTTTGCTGAAAAGTGACGTCTTCTTACATGTCCGCATGTCCATATTTACTGGACACGTAACGGTTAATCAGTGATCAAAGTGTGGAAACACTATAATGAAGAATAAAATAACTTAGCGTGACTCTGCATTGTTGCTTGTAACCGTTAGTTGTAACAATGCAAAAACTCACAAAAAGAAAATTTATTTCAGCAAATCTCTGGCCCCGTTGCATGCTGGGATGGTTTCCAACACACCTACATCCTGTATTTGCAATAATGATATATGATATGATAATGATATAAAAGAAGTGAGCCAGTCAGATGGAGTCGATAATTGTTTCAGTTATTTTTTTTACTTTGCCTTTATTTCAAAATAAGAGCATGCTGTTATTTGACATAACCTCATCCATGATTTACAAATCAGTCATCTAACTGGGTTCAAAGATTTAAACAAACTGGGTGAGAATAAACTGGACTATTTGACGTGATTTATTTAAAATATATACTCCCCGCCTTGTCCAGCAGGGGGCAGCAGACTAACTCAAGTGTGAATTCACCTCATACTACAGAGAAACAGACTATAACAGGATGTGTCCCTGAAGCAAAAGTGATATTAGGTTACTGCTGATAGAGTTGTTTACACTTTCTGAATGTTCACTCTCAAAAAATGTGAATTGAAGCTGCATGAGGACAAATTGTGTTTCCATAGCTACGCCTAATAGACTGGGGTTTGGCAGAGTTCTACCACCCGTCCCAGGAATACAACGTCAGAGTGGCCTCGCGTTACTTCAAAGGCCCCGAGCTGCTGGTGGATTATCAGGTCTCATACACAGACACACTCACACATTCAAACACCTGCTGATGTTGTACCAGAACCAGACGTTAGAGAGACTTTACTTTGTGTATCACACTCACATTTGCACACATAAAACATTTCAGCCACTTTTTGTTATCTTTGTCAGTCACACATCTATGAGAAAGTAATTTGTCTGTCTGTGTTCTCATCATCGGCAGTGCTGTTTGATGATCATGTTTTTCAGATGTACGACTACAGTCTAGACATGTGGAGCTTGGGCTGCATGCTGGCCAGTATGATCTTTCAGAAGGAGCCCTTCTTCCACGGACAAGACAACTATGACCAGGTATCTTTTAACACACCTGGGACCAAAGCTGCATGCTTATTTCAAATGACATGGGCACGTAAAGACCACTCATCACTTATTTCTTGCACACAGACACATAAAAAAGGTAATGTAAAAACTTGGTTTGTTTTATCACACACACGGCTGTTTGGAGCATCTTGTGTCTTAGTTAAGCACAAGCGTGTAATGGAGACAACCTGGATTTGTTTCCTGGACCTTTTATTGGATGTGGTCCCTCAACTCAATTAAAACAAACAAACTGATCCTCTTACGTTACGAGAGAGAGGCAGAAATCAAGCAAAACTAACAGCAACCCTGTCTGTTGTGTCATGTAGTTGGTGCGAATTGCCAAGGTCCTGGGGACAGACGAGCTGTTCAGCTACCTGCGTAAATACCACATCGAATTGGACCCCCGCTTCAAAGACCTGCTGGGACAGTAAGTCCACAGTGTTAATTTTCCTTTCACAACCAAAAGAGTAGTGCTCTTTAAAGACACAGCGTAGAACTACAGCTGTTGTTGTTTGCTGAATTGTGACAGCAGACTGTTCTCACTGCACAAATGTGCATCATCATCATCACCACCGACATGCACTTGCAGAAACATGTGGGCCCTCATGTGCACAAAATATAAACAAAACGGGATTCATTCATCAGAAAACTGCTCCCTGGTGCCACCGGTGGTCAAAAACTCCACAGGCAACCTTTAAGTACTGCTCACAGTTCAACTACTGCAATAAAATTGAAATACTTGAGTAATATTTTGTTTTATAATGTTATGGGGTTTTTTTTCCAACATGACGTGACATTTGCCTTCCTTATTGAAGGAATAAACGGAAAGTGTGTGTGTGTGTTAAATAGACACACTCACTCTGTGGTCACTTACTGTGTAGGCATAATGGTAAAAGTAAAACAGCAAAACAGTACAAAAGACAGGAAACTTGTTGTCTTTCGTACTGTCTCCAGTGATGACTACAGTATTTTCATCCATAGTAGGGCCCGTACTATCATTAGACAGACTGTCAGCAGTGGTGATGGTGTCAAACTAGTCCTGTGTCCTGTGTGTCCCTGCAGGCAGAGCAGGAAGCGCTGGGAACAGTTTGTGCAGACGGAGAACCAGCACTTGGTGAGTCCTGAAGCTCTGGACCTGCTGGATAAGCTGCTACGCTACGATCACCAACAGAGACTGACTGCCACAGAGGCCATGGAGCACCCCTACTTCTGTAAGCAAAGCACACTCCCATGCAGGTAACACACAGGGACACAGAGAGTGTGTAGCATTTAAATGAGTCTGACAACGACATTAGCTGCTACACTTGTTGTGGCAAAATCCAAGTAAGCAGCACCCTGTTGACTTAAATACATCATCAAGAGTGTGTTAGATAGGTGCTGGCTCACAGGCTTTGCTTCATTTCTACTGCCCATCTACAGTCTAAGTGATTTTTCTGGGTTTTAAAATTATCTTTAACTCCAAACAGTTTTAACGCAGGTTTGTAAGGACTTCTGAAATGTTGTTCCTCTCTTCTCCTGCAGACCCAGTAGTAAAGGAGCAGTCTCTGTCAAACTCTGACAACAACATGGTTTCCAGTGGCAACACTACAGCTCGATGAAACATAGGTAAAAAAGAGTTTACTCACTGGTCACTTTGTATTTCGCTGATTGTTTTACACTTAAAAAATGACAAATTCTTTTCTCCTCTTTTGTATTTTCTCTCTCTTCACAGAGGTGGATGAAGAAGGATGTTTGTTACCTCAACTTTGTACCCGGTTGTGACAGTAACTTTGACAAGTGTACAGTGACAATGGATCAAAGTAACTCTGACCAGTTACACACTCACAGATATGTGCATACGGATACACACACATACACACACACACACAAATGCAGACAATTATACATACAGCCTCCTCCTCTGTATCAGTCTGTGATTGGCTTGTCCTGGTTCCCTGTCCAGCAGCCTGACCAATGAGCTTGAAGCTGCTCCCCCATCATCCCCTGAAGTGGTCTTTGTCCTCCCAGCTCATGTAGGTCAACAAGGACAAACTACAGTTCAGTCCCCCGCTTCCTTCTCTCTGTTGTTCCTCCATCCCCATTGAAATCATTGCCTCTTTTTTTTTTTTTTTCTTTGCTTCAGCATGGAGAATAATCAGGAGTGTGAGCCTGTACAAACTCCCCACCCCCACCACCCTCAACCTGTTTACCCATCCGTCTGTCTGACCCTCCTCTCTCCCCATCATGTACCCCAACAGGCAGACAGACGTCTTAGCACTACTCCAGTTCTGAAAGTGGCATGGTGGACTCTCTAGATAGAATGATATGATGATGATGATAATGACAATAATAATAATATTAATGAAAAATAAATGATTTTTATTTAGATGAACTTTGCCTGTGTTGGGACTGAAGTTCTTGCATGTTTAACTTGTCTTTGTGTCAATCTACAATGTACAAAGTCATGATGAAATTCTAATGAAGATGATGATAGAAGGAAGAGGGAGACTGGGTGGAGCAGAGTGGGTGGATCTCGAGTCTCATTCTAGCACTAGTTGTAGTTGCATACTGTTGGTTTAAAAATAATAATTCTCTGCAAAATACATCTAATATACTAAGGTCCTCATACAGCTGAATGTTAGCATAGAGCACACAGCATTGATTTAATATTGCTGATGCTAAATGTGTAGTCACTACAGAAAGCATTCAGACCGCTTCACTTTTTCATTTTCCTACGTTAATTCGTATTAAATTGAAAAAAAGGACAAAGTGAAACATTTAAACATTAAATTAGTTTTAAAATGAAAAACTGAAATCTATACTTTACAAACGGCAGTATCAGTCTACAACTTGCTGCTCGAGTGCACATGACCTGTGAATATAAGGTCCTATAATTCATGCTGAGAGAGTCTTTGGGCAGAACTCCAAGCAAAAAAAAACATATATATATATATATATATATATATAGAATAAATATGAAAGAAAAGAGAAATTATTTTGAGGAAAAAAGACAAGTACAAACTTTCCACTTATTCTATTTTAAACCCCTCTACCCTGATTCATATGAGCTGTAGCCCGCACTGAAAACTAAAACCTATGACTAAAATGTTCCAAATGATGTGCAGACGTCTGCAAAGTTGACACAGTACAGTAAGTCCACATTCACTGTTATGACAAAACACTGAGCCTCTGTAATATATAGTGGATCATTATGAACAAAGTGTGGAATAATTATATGAAAACTGAGCCTGCGTCAGGTAAATCTGTGACTAGCTCACAATCAACTGAAAGTATGTTTTTATTACAATGACAGGCTGATGATTTGTCTGCAAATAGCTGTTGAACAGTGCATTTATCATAATAAGTCACTATATAGACGCACTGCCGTGGTTAAAGCACATTCAATCCAAACACCATCAAAGTAGAAACATTATAGCCTAGGTTGCCCTCAGAAGCCAAGTACTTACTTTTATCTGCTAATGTTGTGAATCACAGTTTGTTAGTGAGTAGAAACGAGAAAAGCCAGCTTCATTTGAATCATTCCAGACAGCTCTTCATTTCAAGAAAGACTCATCTGCACTATTGAACTTTTTTTAAACCAAATATAAAAGAAACAATACAAAGTTGCTGACTGGGAAAATGAGATGTTTGCGTCTGTGCCCACTGTTTCTGTTCACTGTAAAAGTACTTTCAGTATTTAGTCTTGATATGACAGGAAACCAGGGTAAGAGTGATTAAGCACAGGACCCCACAGTGCACTGGAGGTGTTGCACTTTATGACTAGTTTCATAACCTCATAAGTTTCAGCTGCACCCTGTACAAAAATCGACCAGTATTTCCCACAGTTTACTTTGCATAGTGGAGATTTACGGAGAAATGGTTGCACCATATAGACATTTCCTAGAGGCAATGCTCCCCAGGGGGAAGATGCAACTTACATTCAGGTGAAGTCAGTTTTTGTTGTGAAAATGTTATGTGGAGAGAAAATACAATCACATACCAGCTGCTTTTCAAATCATTGTTCAGTCTTTGATGGCCTTAAAATGACAAATACAGTCACTACAACTTTTGGCACTTTTACTACACACTAATTAATGCAGGTAGTCAGCAGGACAGAGCACATTTAAAGCTAGAGACCACAGTTAATATATCACTGCAGCATTTAAGAAAAACAAGACATTTCTAACCTGCTGCTGAGAAACAGTTAATTAGCTGTCAACAGATTCAAAACTTGGTGCAAAGTCAAACCAGGCAACGCACATTATTCTACTGTAGAACTTTTTTTTAATCATAATGATCCTGTACTTTGTAGCTCATGATTAATTACAATAGTTGTCCTTTACAGGTCACCAAACATCTGTTGATATTGTTGTTGTGTGTGTGAGTCTGAAGTATCAGCTTCCTCCTTGTACAGAGACCAGAGCTTTGGCTTCCTTTTCTAAAATTTGACTCCTCGCTCACATGCAGGTACACCCGATCTCTCCCTCACGCACAGAGATACACCCACACCTGGAATTACAGCTCTTACCTTTTTACGCTTCTTGGTCATGAAACATTGAATAGTGAACTTGTTTGAACAGCATTGGCTTCTGTCAGGTCAGAGCCCCCCTGGTTTCCAGTCTTTCTGTCCACAACACACACAAGATGAGCTCTGTTTTCTGTATGCAAAAGACCAGGTGAGCTGTAGCTTCCACACTATTTAGTCAGCAGGTAAATCATCCTGACCATTAAACAAACAGGTCCTTTGGTTCACATGACATTTTGACAGGGAACTGATACAGTGGTTATTTCTTCCTTGAAGTGATGAGTGTGGGCTGGAAAAATGGGAGATCACATGGTTATCCCAAAGGTGCTCTTCACTAGCACCGAGCTTGCTTTAAGTTTTAAATCTCATTCAAAAGTCTTCATCAGTTCTGACTGACTGCCTTGGACTAGGAGGTCGGTGGACTCCACTGGGTGGAGTCACTAAGTCATAAACACTTTGATGGTCGCCTGCGGGTTTCTATTCCACCTTGCATTCATGTGTGTTGTTACCAAACCTGATACAAAGTGTGAACCGTGAAACCGCCTGGGGAGTGATGAAAGAACTGCACTGTAAGTCGGTGATAGATTACAGTATGTCTCAGGTCACCTCCTCCTCTGTTGAGAGAGAGGTTTGTGTCGCCTTCATGTATGTCCCCACTGGCTTGAGCAACAGTTTTATCTGAATATCACTGCCTGCTCTGCAGTAGTCCAACCATTATACCTATTCATCCAGATATGCCAGTTCTACTAATAGTTACCTGTTACATAAGGAAAAATATCTAGTGCACCTTCAAAACATGAGCCCTATCTTCAGCCAAGCAGATACCTGACCCAGCCCCATATGAACACTGTATTTGCTCAGGTTGAGTTACAGTGGCTGGTCCAACTTGTTTGGCACTTTGTTAAGTAGCTTCATCAAAGAGCCAGGCCCAAATAATTGTCCAACCACAATGTATAATTTCAAGCAACAAAGCGTCTACTCCATCTATCCAACTAGTCTGCTAAACTAATTAGTGTGCATGCTATTTAACTGTGTCCTTACAGGATCACACTGCAGGCCTGAAATCTTTACCATTATGCCATCCACTACCTACTGCATTTGATGTTGTTTTTTTCACTGAATCACACAAACGCTTGATGTGCAGTCAGTTTCTTTATCGCTGATTTTTACATTTTATTGCACAAGAAACAAGATCACAATAACATCACATGCAAAGAACAGCATCCATTTCCTTAATTTAGACAAATTAACATTTTGTGTGATGGTAGCAGCTCATCAGTATCATAAATACATAAAGTGACTTTCACATCATCAAAAGCCACATTACTGATTAACAGTGGAGCAGTCAGCAAACTCATTTACTTATCAAACTGATTAAAAGTTGCCAAGGTTTCATTGATAAAGACATTAAATCATGACAAACAAGCAACTCTTGTGGAGAGTATGAGGCTGTCACATGAAATTCCACTTCTCAATTCTATCAGGGTATCAGGGAGGGAAAAGGGAAGTGGTAATCATGGATTTCAAGACCACAGCAGAAATACAAAGAATGACAAGTGTCCAAAGTTCCACTCTGGGGATCAACAACAAAAGCCCTTTAAAAAAAGTTATGAAAAAAAAACACCTTTTTTTGGAAAGACTCCACTTTCTAAAGCAAAGAGTGTTTGGGAATAAGATCCTGTCCTTCTGTCTCCACAGGCTGCAAGTGAAGCACACATCATCCTCCAACTGTCCATATTGGAGTACTGTAATGATCTTTTTCCAGTGGAGGTGGAATGGTGACGTCCCATGTAAGAGTGCTAACTGGGAGGCAAACAAGTTTCTGCTGGTGATTAAAAGGCTTGTTTGTGGTCAATCAGGGCTCGTGTCTCAGCTGACGCGTTTTATGCTGCGTTTGCGCCTGAGACAGCTTGGGATGCATTTCTTCTCCGACTTGGTGCCAGGAGATGGCGGGGTCTGAGATGCAGACCCTTGCTTCCTGTGTGGAGAGAGAAACCAGACAGTAAGGCAGGGATATGAGAGGAGGAAGTGTGATTGAGTGTTTGTTCTGGCAGTGACATGACAGTATTTAATTATTAACCGGAGTCTCCTGTGGCCTCCGCTGATAGAAACACTGGTGTGATCACAGTCTAGTGTGAGGCAGCCAAGGCCAGCACAAACAGGCTGGTTATTAACCTCCCTAAAATGCATCAATAATGTAACAATAGCAATCTACTCAATGGTTGGACACATAACTCTCCACACTTGTCAACTCAGAGCAATTATGCCTGAATGATCAAGGCTTATGAAAAGCTTAACATTCACTGTAGGCTAATTTGGTATTGGTTCTTCCACATCTTCCAACTAAAATATCAGTATCCTGCAAAAACACCCATACAAGCAAGGCTTACAGTATAAACTTGTTTTGTTTGGCTTGTTAATTAAAGAAATAATGCTAGAGATTGCTGAGTTTTACTGTATATTTAAGAGATAAGAGTCAGTGACTGACAGCTTATAAATGTGAAGTGTTACACCAGTGGTTAGGCTACAGGTTCCTGAACATGAGTTGCTCCTCACCTGGCGGTGGCAGCAGCAGCAGCTGCGGCGGCAGCCTCTCTGTTCCTGATCTGCTTCATCACCTTCAGCATGCGACAGATCTGCCGCAGGGTCATCTTGGGAGCATGGTAAGACAGGTGGGGTCGCGGGGCGCAACGAGGGCCCCGATATGTGAGGAGTGACAGATAATTTCCCCCTCTGGGTCCTTTCCCACTGGCATAGCAGGATGCAAACTGGGATTCAATGAAAGGAGACAGAGTGGTTTGTTAGATGTGATCAAGTTTGCTGCAGCATGCATGACTGTACTTTTCTCAGAATTCTGACTGTCAATATACACAGATAATTTTTTCACATGGTTTATATCATCAACAATATGTTTTGTACTTAGTTGCCCTTGTTTGATCTGGTCTGAACCACCTGATGAGTTGACTTGGTGCGCGATAATGTTTAGGTAGGCGCTACATGTCAAAGTAACATCCACATGAATGCCAGGACCCAAGGTTTCCCAGTAGAACATTGCAAAGAGCATCACACTACTTCTGCCTCCTTGCATAGTGTATTGTGGGGCCATCTCTTCCCCAGGTATGCTCACATGTCCATTATACTGTAGGAGCTTTCAATGATAGGCAGGGATCAGCTCATAGATTCAGAATGACTTGGGCAACAACAACCATGTTGCTAGTTCACCAGTTATCCTTCCTTGGACCACTTTTGGTAGGTACTGATCACTGCACACTGGGAACACCCCATAGCACCTGCAGTTTTGGACATGCTCTGATCCGATAATCTATAATAATAGTTATGACAATTTGGCTTCAGCACAATTTGGCTTTAGCACATCTTCAAGAACACTTGCTGCTTAATATATCCACCTCTGCCACTGTAATGAGATGATGAACGTTTTTCACTTCACCTGTCAGTGAAGTGAATGAGTGGTTTTAATGTTGTGCTGAAGTAGCAGCAGCAATTGACACTCTTCTCTGTGTTTACAATTTTGTTACTGGTCACTGATGCATCATGGGAAATACTGATATTAATTTGATTCTATTATAGGCCCATTGACATGTTAATCTACTTTGCCTGTTGCCTTTCCATGAACTTTAAAAGATATTTCTAGGTTACAGCACTATGTGAGTCTCAGCTGTGTGCCTCTGTCATTCAGTCTTCACACACACACACACACACACACACACCATTTTAATTAGCATATGAGCCACGTCTTCCTCCTGCAGACTTAATCACCCTCTTTATCAGAAACCCAAGACGCACGCACACACACACACACACACACACACACACACAAGGAATAAGTCACACAAAGAGAATTCAGCTTGGCGGATTCATTTACAAGACCGACACTTGATCGTGAAGATTTGCCTCCCAGCACTTGTTCATCAACTCACGGACACACGCTTGCACACATATACGCATAATAGCTGTATTGCTACGGGATCTCTGAATGGTCATGTACAGAGAAAACAATACCTTTTTATATTATATAATGTCAATAACAAAGTTACATTTGACCATTTTACCAATTTCTCAACTGGTTACAAGTTTATGCACAAAAACGTTTCATAATTCACTTTAAGCAGGCGTATTCGTCTTCCACTTAGTTTGCCTTGCTTCACCTCAAGTCACCGTTTAAAGAGAGCATAACATTGCATCAATGACACTTAATGCCAGAAGCTATACATTTATGAAGTTGAGATGCACACTCAGAGATGGAAACACACACACACACAGATACTTACAGGAACAACAGCAGCCATGGTGAAGTGTCAAAGAGCGGTAGTGAAGAAATGATCTTCAGTGTGTGAATCGTCGCCTTCATGCCGACCTGGCCCCACAACAGGTCAATTAATATTCAGAACACAAAGTAACCCCACCTACTTCTGACATCACCACAGTGAGGTCACTGAACATCACTCGCGCGCACACACACATACACACTTTCCTGTTGCTTCAGGTTACTCACACAGACTCACAGTCTGTTACTGAGAATTGTTGTTATACAGAGTTTATTTACAGGCTGCTATAATTATTGCAACGATGAAAATACTGAAGCATGATGAGGTGACAAGAAAAAAGAAACAAGTGATGAGATCAGTGTAGAGAGAGAAAACAGGTGGACAACAAAAGACTACTGGAGCGAGGAGGGAAACAGGCGTCACACAGTGTAAGGTGACGTGCCTGAACAAAGTGATGCACTGGTGCGTTATATATCGTCAGTTGGTACAATATTACACATCATTGATTGGAAGTGATCATAAATGATTAGGCCCACTCACATCCTGTTTTCTAGTTTGTAAAGAAAGGGAAAAGGAGGGGGGCTAAACTACAAGCGCACAAAATTCACAATTAGCCTGAAGTTTGCTTTAGAATTACCTAACCAATATTAGTATTTTGTGCTACGAAGTGATCGTTGTTTTCACTAGCATCTTTGAATTGAACAAACTTAAATTTGTTAGTTTATTTTTAGCCTGGACCACACCCGCTCACTGCCACACAGTGCCTTCTGACTGGCTAAATCTTTCATCTTGTCTGATCATGATTAGGACATGCCAAATTACATGCTCTCTTCACAGTTTTTAGCTTTGTTAGTCTGTCCCTCGCTAAAGGTGCCTCCTCCAGAAGGTGGCACTTCTTACATTTGAAAAAAATGTTGGTCCATTTTTCTTGTTATGTTTGAGGAGAAACTGAAATTAGCATAAATGAATGTACAACCCCAATTCCAAACAATATTGACACTCTGTGTATAATCTAAATAAAAACAGAATACAATGACTTGCAGATGTCATAGACCCATATTTTTAAATTAATAGCAGCAACACATCTAAAAAAAACAGGGCCACGTTTACCACGGTGTAGCATCCCCTCTTCTTTTAACAACAGCCTGGAAACGTCCGTGAACTGAGGAGACCATTTGCTGAAGTTTTCACTTTAGCATTGTCCTGCTGAAATAATGCTGATAAAACGAAAGGCTTCTTTGAAAAAGTGATCTCTCTGTGTCTGTTGCTGCTACTCTTGCAAACCTTGAACGCTTTAGTCAGGTGTTGGTCATGTGCAAAAGTGATCTCCTGCTCCTGAACTTATTTGCAACAGAATTTGTCATTTAAAAAGACCTACAACTACTTAACATATCAAGGGTTTCAGGTCGCAGGTGAAACAGTGAAATCTGGTTAAGATGAAAATTTCCACTGTTTTTTATATCTATTTTAATACCCCTAACTTTCTTCCTAGTTAATCTTTCACTATGATAGACAGCCTATTCTGGACTTTATTTGGAACAAACTGGTCCCAGCAGCTGCTACAAATACTTATCTGGACTAAGTGTTGATCTTGTGCTTCCTGATTTCAGCTCCTGTTAAAGAGCTGCCAACACAAAGGTTTTAACCCACTGCCAACCTGGGTTTGTATCATATATAATATAATATAATATAATATGTATAATATATAATATGCCTTCTCAAACTTGCTGCTAATTCATCTTGTGAACAAATTCTCTGGACTAAGTTCTTAAAAAAATCAGTTGCTTTATTTGTACTTTTTTACAGCTAGATACAGTTGTTGATTTACTTTCTTTAAAATAAAACTAATAATAAAATAACAATATAAAATAAAATAAAATAAAAGGAAAATTCATCATTCATTTATTATTGGGAACACCAGCATTTTGTCTATACAGAGTATAGAACTGTATGTCTGCCTGTAGACATTTTTCAGATTTGTGTATGTTCAAAGACTCACTCACATATTCTAGAAATTAACAAATTGTAGGTGAACTAACTGAACTCCATTTTCCCAGTTAGCATCAAATTACATGTTGTTTTTTTTCATGCATACTTTCTAGTAGTTCCTTTCTGGGGAGTTAAAGGGTCTCATAAACTGTTGTGATTTTTTCTTTTGTTTTAATTGTGCAGCAGTTTCAGTTCTTGCAATTTTACAAGTGCAGAAATCATATGGTGTAAAAATAATACAGCTGCAATGATAAATCACAATGCCTGCTTCTACTGGAATGTACGGATTTGTGGTATAACACTGATCGCTCAGTCAGTGTAGCACATAATGTTCTGATCACTGCACAATTTATTCAATATTAATTAAAGCAACAATGAGACTTTGGCTCACCTGTTTTTATAAATGCAAAGAGGTGTGTGTGATCATTTTTTACTAACAACTGAAGTGCCATCTCCTTCCATCAGCTCACTGGGTTTCATCATCACTATAGGGGGGGAAAAAATCATCTGCCAGAAACAGACTTAACACATTGTGCCTTGTTTGGAAGTGAGATTATGGGATTCATTTCGCTTCATGTTTCAACAACTGTCTCAACACCTCACTGCTGCTGTCTCTCTTCCACACAACCAAACTCCTACATCTGCCCCGTCATCCATTTACGATGTGTATCCTGTTCTGCCCCCTGCTGTTTTCTCCACCACTCCACCACATAAGAGATATTGTGTGGTATTTAGCTGATCTCCTATTTTATCTTCTTTAACCTGAACATTGTTAGGTAGCAGGCGTCTATTCTGAAAACTGCTTTGTTTTTTAGTATTTTATTTTTTTGCAGTTAAGCAAAATAAACACAGCTTCAACGAGCAACTTCCAAGCCACTTTAGGAAACTGGCAATTTTGTGAAATCCTCTTAGCACTGCAGATAATAGGCCACTCAGAATTATAGTCTGTGGTGTGACCTAACTCTGCCATTAGAAATACTCAAAGAATGTGTCTTTGTCTGAATGTCATGGGTATAGTGAAGACTAGTCTTTAGTAGATGTCTCAGCTGGTCTTGTTTATGACTAAACTTCGGATGGATTTTTTTTTCTTTTCACAACGTCACAGGCTTGTTTTCTTTCTGCCAACCTGAAAACTGTTATGCGAACAACGTTATTAATAAGTGTGGAGCCTTAATATTCAGTCACTACAACACGCTGGACGGCGCTCGTAGACAAGAGTTGTCTCCAGCCGCCTTCACCATTAAACCTCACTTCCACAATTCTGTCAAATAAAGTCACAAATGTCACCTGTGGCGCAAATATGTATTTTTTGGCAACATAAATAACAAACAAAAATGTTTATAGGCAACCCTTCCATCAGCACAGATTTGCAGAAAATAATTAGTGACATTTCCTACCTAATGTTTACACATTCATGTAGGGGAGAAGAGTATTACCGACACACAGTGAAGGCAGCAGCTGTCACCCGCTGAGAGAGATGCGTAGCTAAGCAAAAACACACCTTCTGTTTCGTGAGACAAGCTACCTAAGGTTAGATATTTCTTATATATTCCTAAATATTGCTAATTAAATGTGTCACTACGTGCGCATTCGTTTTTGGAAACGACGACTCCGTCATCAGGGAAGTTGTCAAACTTCCAGGCGCATAAACACTATTGTTATTTTAGTGTTTATTTTTTGCTTTACAAATCTGAGGTTTACATTTAGAAGAGCTGGTTAAATTTATGGTTGTTTAGATATAAATATGGGCGTTGATCGCACCACAGTGTGGGCATCGTCCTTATTGATCAGGAAGTAATGACGGATTACTGATGATGTGTCACTCTTCAGATGACGTCTATAATTAGTCTGTAATTACTTTGAGTCATTTTGGTTGGCAGGGATTTATTATTATTAGATTATTAAATCACTAGATACTGTACTGTACAACTGCGGACTTCTTCCGTTGCCAAGGTTTTCAGAGCAACAGGTGAGTTTGGATGCAATGATGCATTCACTGAACATATGCGAGTCGGGAAATCTTTGTAATCTTATGTAAAATTATCTTCTAGCTTTAAGATGGACAATGGTGCTAAAAAACAAATATCCATATGTTTAAAAACACCGTGTGACGTTCACTTGTTTGTATACCACGTTAGTGTTTTGAACGCATCACAAACCCCGCCTCTCTGCTCGCTGTCCTCTCATGATTACTTTTCAGTTTTTTGTTTTTTTTAGATCCGCTGAGTGTCAACTGTGAAGCTGAACTCAGTCCAGTAGTCAGGTCGACGGCCCCCTGAGGAGGTCTCTCTCTCTCTTTCTGTCTTCTCCGCCCTGTGTGCACTTTTCGGTTCTGGTTCTGGTGGAAGCATGTCCACTGTCAGCATGTCTCCGTCCACGTCCCCCCGGTTCTTCACGGAGCGGGAGGTGGCACAGCACTGCACCAAGGACTCCTGCTGGGTGCTGCTGGGGACCAGGGTGTACGACGTGACTGCCTTCTTGCGGATGCACCCGGGCGGGGAGGCGCTGATACTCCGCCGGTCGGGCAAGGACGTGAGCGGCGAGTTGGAAGGACCTCCGCACCGGCACTCGGAGAACGCGCGGCGGTGGCTGGAGCAGTACTGCATCGGGGAGCTGGACAGAAGAAACAGCAGCGCCCACGACGCAGAACAGGTAAAGCAGGTGACTGACGGCGCACGTCTGACACCTCTGCGGAGCAAACAAGCTCCGAGAACAGTTAGAATAGAACAACCTGGTGCGAGGTGTAACATTGTGTGTTTGCTCGGCGTTAGGCGCTCACATGGTGGCTGTTGAACAATACTGCACAATACAGCTCACCATCCCAGTGTAGAGTTTATCATTCTGGAGAATCTTTGTCCTACTTTGAAAGCTTTCTCTAATCCTGAGGTGTATACAAACAACTGCCTCTAAGGCGAGGCTGTGCCTCCTCTGGGAGAAGATTGGTTTTCCATTGTGTAAAAAAAAATAAAATTACATAATATTCAGATCATAATTTTAAACACTAATGTTTAGTTTAAATGGTCTGAGTAAAAATGTTGCCCCCTGACCTTTCTGTGGGGTGGGGGGCTAAATGTCAGTGAGGACATGCTTCAGGCTCTTAACTGGTTTGAAAGTGTTTTCTTGGCTGCATGTGACATCAGACAGAGTGAGTTTCCCAAACGCTTAGTGGTTTCAAGGCAGCAGAAAGCAGGTAGAAAGCAGGCAGGAGTCTGTTGGCTCAGTGAGCAACAGGTGTATAAGTGTTTCTCACTTGACTTTACTGGGCGTTTTCTGTGAGAAACTCACGGGGGAAGGTGGAACTCCTGGTTCTCCTCCTCCGCCTCCTCTGGGCAGTATTGATTATAGGGGAGGGATGGAGGATTTAGTGGAGAAACGGACGCACGCACACAGGAGGGATGTGGCTGAGTGTTTATGCAATTTCAGTGAGGTGGAGAAAAAGGAGCAGAGCAGGGAGGGGTGGTACGAGCTATAAGGTAGACCTGCCTGGTTGGAGTAGGGTGGGTGTTCATTGATGTTAATGAATGATTCAAAAGGCGTGTGAGAATGTAAGAGAGAGAGAGAGACAAAACTGGTTTGTCTTGTTCTATCAGGCACGGGGGCAACAAACAGGTGAAATTTGAGGGAAACTGGAAACTTTCCACCACTTGTCAGACGAATCCAGACCTAGTTTCTACACATTGTCTTTGTGTGTGTGAGGATGGAGAAACAGTTTGCATACATCTCACTACGACAAAGCTGACATTTACATGGCTTGCCCTCCCTCACATATATGTTCATGCAAACTTTACACAGTTGCAGTAACTAAAGGCAGTTTTCTCTTTATCCTGCCTTAGGCTGCGTGTTTCAGTCGGTGACGAGTCAGAGTAAATGAAATAGAGTGTGTGAAAAATTAGTAAATAAATTAAATTAAATTAGTTTGACAATATAGCCTACCCACATTTTCACACATTGTCTCTAAAGATGTTAACGGTCTTTCTTCACTGCTGTCATGTGATCCACTGCAAAAGTCAGTGACATGTTTTCCACGTTTTTACTTCAAGTGCAACTTGATTTAACATAATTCAGCACTGAGGCCAAGTCCAGCTCAGAGAAAACCTCGTGGGAAACCTGAGGTATTGGACAATATGGTGAAAAGTTATTCAGCTACTAAAACCATCATGTGGTTTTGCTGGAATATGATGAATTTAGTATCGATTTATAAAACAACCCTAAAGAGGAACTTGTGTGAAACAGTTAATGAAGTATCAGCCGTGCACAATTTGTCCTCCAGGTGTGGCTGGAGAATACATCATGCTCACTTTCTCTTCTCATTTGCTCCGGTCACTTAGGCACCTCCGACTGACTGCAAATGTCAAACCTAGTCCACGTTTGGTTATTTAATCATTGGCCCGATGGTTTGAAATAACACTTTCACCAAGCGGGGAAATAACAGTGCAAGAGCAGGATGTATAAACATGCAGTCAAATGGTGTGACTTTGATTGTGCATCCAGCAGAAAGGTCAATTACACAGGTTCAGAGAGGTTCACACAGTTTTTCAGCTCTGCAGTCCATAGGTGTCCATATGAAAGCTTAAAAATGAGCTTGCTGTAATTACTCCTCCTGTTACTGCTAAAGAGGCACAAAACCCTAAATAATTTTTTTTGTATTGTACACATAATTACATCGAGTTTTATTGTATGACATCCATACAGGTGACGTTTCCAACTAAATTCATTTTGTGCATAAAAACTTTTTTTGTTGTTGTCAAATTTATCAGTTTTTGCCAGTGTCAATGTAAACGTTTAGTTCAGCCGAAACCTCTGACCGCGCCCCAACCATGACGACACTGACCTGATTTCCAGGCCTACTGTACATGTGGTGACGACTGCAAAGAGAAGCTAACAGCACATTTATGGTAGTTAGTTGATTCACAGTCCAGTTCAGACTGTGTGAATGTGAGATGTGTTGTTAGCAAAGTTCAGAAAAAATTCATGGAGCAGCTTCCTGTTTTGCTGATCATCACTGTTCCATCCATCTTCATCCACTTATCCGAGGTCGGGTCGCGGGGGCAGCAGCTTCAGCAGGGATACCCAGACTTCCCTC
>JAUMHL010000027.1:3851181-3867244 GCA_032362345.1 Sandelia bainsii | reverse complement strand
CCCCCCCCCCCCCCCCCCCCCCCCCCCCCCCCCCCCCCCCCCCCCCCCCCCCCCCCCAGGTGTGGAAAGACTTGCAGTGTTAAGTTCAATATTAACAACTGCTAATTTCCAAATGTTGGTACCAATTATTTTTGGCAGCCCACTAGTCATAAAATGTGGTTATTTATTAAAGTTTGTCCCTGCACGTGAGTAACGATCCATACTAAAAATGAGCCAATCAAAGCAAATTAATGGCACAGTTGTCACCAAGGACCTGGTCAGTGTATTGTCCATTTTCATTCCCTCTGCTCTATTTTCAGTGTCTGTGACATCAGTTTTGCCAGCAATCTCTTGAGGTGAACTACGTATTTTACAACTCTTGAGAGCTGCTGAGAGTATCACTGTGGTGATCCGTTACCGTGCACATTGTTTACCTTTGCTGCTATAGAGACTGGTTACACAGTAATTAGTGTTTGGGTACAGGCCTCAGGTGGCTCTCCTCATCACCATAGTAACACCTGGGAAAAAAAGAGGGGGAGATGGAGGGAAACTGGATGGACGGTCAGAGGGCATGGAGATGTGCTTGAAGGGTGCACTTGATTTATGGAAAACGTGTCAGAATCTAAAGCCTGCCATCCAGAAGTGGTCAATTTTACTTGGCTTGTATTTATATATTTAATTCCCGATAGTTTTGGTGAGTCACGCTGGAGTGTTGTGATCCCATTGGGTGTTAGGGTTAGGATTGTCTTCAGTTGTATGAATCCCTGTTAATGGTTGCGCATGGTCTTAAAGAAAAATAAACTGTGATTCAGTTTTGGCTCCTTTTTTCTAAAATAGTATGAAATATTGTGTATGTCTTGCATTAAAGTAGAGCATAAAAGTTTGAACTCTATTTTTGCATAAGTATGACCTAAAACGTGATCTGATTTTCAAGCAAGTCATTAGGGCTGCGCAATTAATCGAAACGCAATCGCAATTGCGGTATCAGTCGCAGGGCCGACAAACAACCATGCACGCTCACATTCACACCTACGGACAACATGCATGTCTTTGATGGTGGGAGGAAGCCGGAGTACCTGGAGAGAACCCACGCAGAGACGGGAAGAACATGTTATATTATATCCCTATGGATAAAAATTAACCATAGGGTTAAGGATAGCAAAGTAAAATAAGTTTTACATAGAATATTATCTGTGTGTCACATAGGATAGCAGGAAAGGCCCATTTCCTTAAGAGCCAAGGTTTTAAGGTTTTTATAAGTAAAAAGCTTTTGTTAGAAATAGTGTCTGAACAACACACCTGTCTTAGTTTTGACATGACAATATCAATATTAACTATGTGTTTACTGTAATTTTGCAAGCTAGTGCCCTTTATCATATCGCAATCGCATATTGATCTCAATAATCGCAATGACATTTTTCCCTAATCGTGCAGCCCTAAAAGTCATAAAACTAGATTAAGGTAACCTAATTCTACCACTGAGACAAAAAACATCACACCTCATATTTATTTATTGTGGAAAATGATCCATTCTTAAACATTTGTGTGTTAAGATTATCAGTCTAACTGAAGGAGAAATGACAACACAGGTTTGAAGAGGAATGTCACAGCTCACAAGGGGATTTCTGAATACCTTCGAAGAAGAGTTACCTTACCAGCTCATCAGGCTGATAAGAGCTACAAAAGAAATTGTAGAGTTTGGACTCCACCAGTCGACAGTCTGGCACTGGTCCTGGGGAGGGACTGGTGTCCCCAGGACGGGAGAACATTGAACAACAGCAGTGTAAGCCACTTGCCAAAAAGAGGATTACTGCCCATCTACAGTTTGCTCAAAGCCATGTGGACAAATGACAAAATGCTGCATTTCAACAGGACAATCTTATCCCATCTGTGAGACATGGTGGTGGCAGCATCATAATTTGGGCCTGCTTTGCTGCTTTTGGACCAGGATGACTTCCCATCATTGATGGAGTAATAAATTCTGAGTTGTTCAAGCAAATTCTACAGGAAGTAAAGTATGAATGCATTAATGGAATGAATCAAAACTTGAAAAATCTAAACTTTCAAAAACTGATATGCAAAACTAAAAAACATTGCAACTCATTTTGTGAAATCTAAACTGACGTCTTTCCCCCAGCCTACCTTACCTTTTGATTTTAAACAGTCTCAGACAAAGGAAAACCATACTGTATGTTCAGTGCTACATAAATAGTACAATCAATTTGGTAAATCTGTATTATATTGTAAAATTAGGGTTGTAAAATTAAGTTTGGATTTATCTGTTCACAGAAGGCAGTATTAGTCTGTAAAATGTGTCCCTTTTTTCATTTGTTCATTCCACCCCATCTCTATGTTTTACGCATTATGCGTCTGTCCCTCCTTGTCACCTTTACATAATTATACAATACTAGTGTTTGCGGCAGGGCCTTTGTGGGGCTATGTGGATACACTATTTGTGAATGCGACAGGTTGACTCATAGCCCAGGGGGAAACCAACAGACACACTCTCAGAGGTGTGTTGTTGCAGAAAAACAAATTTTTAGAAGGTGTGGAAGAAACAGACAAGATTCACAGACACACCCACAGGTGGAAAGAAAGGTAGGCTGAAGAAGTTCAGCCATGATGAAGTTGTATTTACAGGTCATGTAGACAGGACGGGGTCACTGGTTGTGCTATGAATATTTTTCATACAGTACAACTGGCCTGTTTGTCGGCAGTCTTCAGATGAAGCTTTGACGTTTTAGGAATAGTGTGAACCTTTGTGCTTCTTCTTACCTTGTGAAATATCCCCATTTCAGGTGGAGAAAGCAAGAAATACATTTATTTTATGCTGACCTGAGTCCCCAGATCTTTGTGTGTGCAGACCTGGGGAGTTAGCTTGTCTTTTGCTCCCCTCCAGCTTGCTCTTTCCTCACTCACCGTGTCATATTAACACACCATTATACTGGGTTTTACATAGTGTCACAGTTAATTGAGTAAATGCAAAAAAAGAAAGCTGTTACTGTAGATGTATGTCATCAACTCACATCATTTATTTGCATCCATTTCCCATATTGAAAATGCAGAACAACAAAAATCTCGTGTTTGCTTATAGTCGTGCATGCATTATAAGAATTCTCTTGTTGAATTTGTGACCAGTCGCTCTAGCTAGAGGGCACTAGGGCAGGACTGTTTAGAAGGTTTTTCTTTTCTTTTTTTTTATACCTAATGTTTTTAAAATTTTAAATTAAATTTGAATTGCCCTTTTACACTGAAAAAACCCTGCACTGCAACGGTGCAGTCTTGAGTCTCTGTCATTCAGGTTTGACTAGTTCTTATAGTTAGTTGGGGGATGAGTGACCTTGTTATCTACACACACACATGCACGTGTCATCACCATCAGTCAC
Organism: Sandelia bainsii; assembly: GCA_032362345.1. Classification (NCBI taxonomy): domain Eukaryota; kingdom Metazoa; phylum Chordata; class Actinopteri; order Anabantiformes; family Anabantidae; genus Sandelia; species Sandelia bainsii. Next base: position 3,863,879 of record JAUMHL010000027.1, on the reverse strand, counting down.
CCTTTACTTTCCATCCTCAGTAGTATTGGCCCCCTGTTAAATAACATCCTGCTGGACGTGCGCTTTTCAGTACAGGAGTACTGGCTGCTGGGATAAGACAGTCAGACAGCAGCACCACTGTAACGTCATATCGTTGTCATGTACAATATAAGACTGTGTCACGCATATGATCCATACGTGACACACTGTTTATATTGTACTATTTATGATGTGAAAGAGAGCGATGACAGAAAGGTTTGCACAGCGTCTTAGCAAGCTTGACCTTTGACAAGAGTAGTGAAAAGGAGAGGATTACTGAGTTGCTGCCGTGTATACTGTACATGATTTTTTTCACACTCTGACAATGAGAGGTCCTTTCTCTAAAGATTATCTTGCTGAACAAAATCTGTAAGTATCATAAACTTTTGTTTCATACAGAGCTTATTTTCAGCAATAATCTAAAACCCAATGGAAAAATCCAATTAGCATTTTGGCGAGGGAACCTGGGTGATCCTAACTTCAGTGTTGGCCATCAAGCAAATGTCGTCCCTGTGACGCTGTCTAAATTAAAAAAATTTTTTTTAAGTGTTTTAGAAAAGCAGACTGTTTAACCTGCTGTCTTCACTATCAGCAGTCTCTACCAGCATTAGAGATATACCCCACCAGATGACAAAGCCCTCCGTTATCTGATGAGGTGTATGGTTTGGCCATATTTATCCTAATCCAACTGTTTGTTTGGCTTGTCTGGGAGCAGTGAAACATTTATATAATAATAATAATAATACAATAATAATATGGCTGAATACAGGCTAAATACAGGCGAGAAGACAGGTGTGTTTGTTTCTAGCTGATTGTAAGCTGGCAGAGAATTCAGCCTTTGTACACCCATGTGATCTTCCCTGCTGACAATGATGCCATCATTATGAAAACTGCATAGCAGAGCATTGATTCATGGAGTAATCAATTAAAGTGATCATGTTTTTTGCGCTAGTGCGACTGGTGCTCACCCAGTAACTGACACATAGATCAGCTCAGGAAGGTAATTTTGTGGCCTGTCGCCAGTGTATTTGGTTATCAACACATCAGTGTTTTAGTAAGAGCTGATAAGACTGGACACTGACAGGTTTAGATAGTGGTTAAAAGTTGTACTCCGGTTCCCTGATCATGTCTGAAAACCTAGATGAGATAACGAAACCTTAATGGGTTGAGACATAGTTCATAGATAAACGTGTTAATGGTTAACTACCACTGTTGGATTAGCAAATAGACCATTTTCTTTTAGATTTTCTGTCAAATATGTGAATGACCAATGTACATAATGTGTGTGTGTTTGTGTGAGGAACATCAGTAGGAGCTTGTGGCATTTTTTCAGAGTTATCAAACTGTCCAGAGAATTTTAACCCTGCTCTTTCCACATGCCTCCTAATAGGGAACTGCTGCAGACACATGCAACATGCCCAGCCTGTGGCATGTTGCATTGCACAAGTATTATTTTATATAACGGAGATAACAGTAGATAGAACTCTATTATTTTTACTACAGCTATTCACACATCAGGTTTTATTTCATCCAAGTCACACACCCTCATCCTCCTCTAACGCACTGGTCATGTATAGTGAACATGGGCTGTAGTTAAAGTGCGTGCAGCAAAGTGTGACATCATCCATAGGAGCCACTTTGAAGTTGCAGCTTACAGTTTCTCTTTGGAGCCAGGACCTTCCAGATAACTAGTTTGGGGAGTTGCCTTTCCCCTTTCCCCTCTTTCCCCAGAAAAAACATTAACTGACTGAAAACACCAGTCACACTTCCCTCCTGTTACCTGTGAAACTACAAAAATTTTAGCTACTTGATAAATATTAAGACACAAAGTTGTGCTAGATAACAGAAAAACACTATCAATGCCAGTGGCTTTATTAGAGGGCACAAATCAAGTGGCTGCGGCCATGTCTCCTGCAAAGAATACTGACTTCATTTTCTAGAGAGAAGTTGATGCATTTTGTATTTAGTTGGAGTCAGCATCAGTGACATTATGCTTCCATTGTGGAAGCTCACACTAAATAGTGAGTTGTGAGAGAGGTGTGTTACTGTCTGTAAGACCACTCTCCCTGTCAACACAGTTTAACTGTAGGTACATGAATACCCTTGTTTGGGCCTGCATGACTTGAAACAAGAGCGGCAAATGAGAAACTTGAAACAAGTGAAACTGAAGCCAGGGTGAAATACCTGATCCCAAATCATGAAAGGACACAGTCAGAACAAATGCAAAATATATAATATTATATGAAATATTTGTTGCATGAGAGCATTTTCTAGGTGCTGGCGTCAGTCTTCCAACGCTGTCATAACAGTATAGAAGTAATAAACCACCTCAGCTCCACCTGAGGTTGACTGAGTAACCTTTCTCATCTTCTGTGTAACTGGAAACCAGAGAGGTTATGAAGCCCTTAGACCTGTCGAGCTGCTGACTTTGGTGCTTTGTTGTATGTTTACTAAAATCCTGGTGGAATACTCAGCTATGCTGCCTTATGTGCAGCATTGATTATTACATATAGAGAAGGCAGCAGGAGGTCAGGTCTTTTAGTCCATTGGATATGAACTTGGTGGCGTTTCTGCACAGAAAGGATGTACGGCTTCCCCCTTGTGTAATAGAGATTCAGGTTGCATTTCTGGATGGAGCGGTGGACCGTGTTAAGGAGCACGCTGGTTTTTCATGTTGTGCTGCCTTAGGACTTGTTTGTCATGCACATTCAATGGTGGTTTCCGGCCTCGGCCTTTATGCGAGTAAGTGTGTTGTAGGCATCAAAGTTTATTGCATTTTAGGAAAAGTCTCAGCCTTTCTGGAAATGTTTTTTTTTTGCATCTGTCTGTATTATATAGCCTATAAGCAGTGTTACATCAGTGTTGCACACCCATCTAGCCTCTCTACCCTTTACCCTTGCCTCAGCCCAACCTCTACACTCTTCACCTCTGCTCCACTTCTTTTACAATCTGTGCTGCTCAGACTTTCAGCCCCAGCTTAACCCTTCTTTTTGAGTAATTTAGCCCACTTTTTGTTTCCACTATCTCCCCACTGGCCACATTTCTATGATTCTAATGAATTGGAACAAAACGGTAAACTCCAGCTTGGATAACCCATATTTAGCGACTTTTTTGTGTGTCTAATAGTAGAAGGATCAGCGGATTTTCAAGCAGGATAACTGAAATTCATACAGATTTGAGGGACATTTTCTCTTTGCCGTGATGACTGAACTCAGTGCCCAGCTGTTTTATTCCTCTTCCCACTCATTTACCTCATCTCCCCACATTCTCCTCCCACTTCCTCCTCCTCTCCTCGCAGAGGCTGAGTATATGTTCTGTGTTGTGATGGTACCAGGCTACATCACCACTCCACTATAACATCCCCTTTGTTTTTTGTCTCTCATTTTATTATATTTCTCCTCGTGCTGGGACAGAGCCCTCTTATGTTGTACTCCTTAACCTTGTTCTCCCCAGTAAAATAAGGTTATTCAGTCACCATGCCCTCGTTTAACAAGGCACCTTTTGAATTGATTTGTCAGTTTACAGTGCTTCCATTTAATTCGGATTCCTTGATTCATAAAAGTGGTGGCCTAAAACCATCCTCCGATGTCATGAGTCATGTCAAAGTTGAGTGTAAAAATTGTAATACTTTAGAAGATTGCTTTATAATAACAGAAGTGAATTTTGAACCCCATATAAACTAGAACAGTATAACAGCAGGTCTTAAAAGTGTCCCTCTTTGGTCTAAAGTAGTCAGTAGCTGTCATTCTTGACATGATAATGGGTCGATGTAGGGTGAGAGTAATGTCAGAACAGAGGTACCAGCCATTGTCTCAGCTGAGGCCTAAAGAGTGTACACAGGCACTCCTGGGTCAACAGAAACGCAGATGAAAGCCAACAATTAGTTACTACACCGCCCTTCTGCTTTCAGTGTTTACTTAACAACTAGCAAATTAAGTTCTATTCATTTGTTCTTCAGCTGTCTGACTTGACATTTGAGCATTTGGAAATAAAAGAATGTGTCACAGCAGGCAAGTGAAACTGAGCTGAAGAGATGGAGAGTAGAGTGAGTCAGAGAGGAAGGCATCAGACTCAGACTCAAATTCCCTTATATTTACAAAACACAATTAAGTTGGTTTTGTACTCTTGTCAGATAAATAAAGGTTCTAGCTAATGATCAAATCACAGATTTCAGTTTTTATTACATGTTAGATAAAGTCCCAGCCTTTCTGGAAATGGGGTTTGTAAATTTTAGACGATCGTTGTATAACATTGTCAGACGTCTTTGTTTCTGCTTTGGTCTTCATAAAACTAAGTAAAAGTAAAATAAAAATCCTCCAAAAGATACTGGCTGAATGAAAAGTTCATAATAAAACGCACTCTCATCACAAAGGCTTGTAGAAATGTATATTATAAATGACTCTGCACCTGGCAATTAAATCCATTTAATGATTATTTTGGTTATTGATTGGTGTTTAAAATATGAAAACAAAATCAAAAATGGTACATTTTACTTAGTTTAAACATTTGACATCGTTTCTATCGTGAATAAAATCTGGGTTTATGAGATTTGTAAATCATTGCATTCTGTTTTTATGTAGATTTCACACAGCATCTCGATTTTTTAGAATTGGGGTTGTAAAGAAGACAAAACTCCTGCTCATGCTCAGTTCTGAGAATCTTGAACCATTAATTAGTTTCAGCTTTAATCATAACATCAACACAGCACTGTAAAAATGAATAAGGTGCTTCAACATGAAACAAGTAAGCAACAAATTGCTGCGCTCTCGAGTTTAATCAGCTTAATTAAGTTTTGACAGTGTGTTTCTGATCAGTTTGTGCCAGATCAATAAGATTCATAAACCTAAAAAAAAGAAAAGCATTGTTATAGTTATTTTGCTCACTGTGGGGTTACGACTTTCACTTAGGTAAAAGATCACTTAGATCGCAATACTGCTTCCACCACTGACAGCACACACCCTCATTGTTCTTGGGGTTGATGTCTTTATCTTTCACGCTCTTCCACAGTCGATTAAGCACGAGGCTGTGACTCAAGCTGCTCAAGCAACTCAGCAGTGAGGTGTTGTTTGTCAGGAACCCTGTGTATGTGCTTCGTAAAGTCAGTAGTGTTGGTATTGATATAATAAACGGACATTTTTGTCGACCACAGGCAGCTTTAGTTATCATGTATTATCAGTGATAATAAAAAGGACAGAAACTCAAATGTGGACTTCCTGACACCAGATTGGCTAAATGTGCCACTGTGAAGCCAAACTCGAATGATAGAAGCCTTCTTCTCAGTGATTGTCAGTGGCCAGCCTAGATGGTGGAAAATGCAGCAGCAAAACCACATCCAGTCATTCTGCTGTGCCCACAGTGCAGAAGATTTAAATCTAGATCAGAATATGGTTAGGAACACAGTTGTGGTTTCAGTGTGCAGCTTCTGAGGCTTTCTGTATCAGAAAGAAGCAGACCAATCACGAGGATTGGTTTTGTTTGTTTGTTTGAGGTAAATAGTGTGAAATATAGTTCCAGACTAATAAAACCATTGAGATATTTTTGGTCAGGTTGTTAATCGTCTCTGAAACTGGCAGCGCAACATGTTTCCAGTGCCTGTCTTAACTGTAGTATGCGTAGTGCATTAACACGAAACATGATCAGTGTAAAGTGGCTATAGATGAAATGGTTAAAGATTGAGTTAATGTAGTTCTCCTGAGAAATGATGGTGCTAGTAATGTGTGTATGAGCAACAGGGACAACATTGTCCATTCTGGGATTTTTATTTTCACCAAAATTTTTTATTATCTTGTTTAAAGGTGAGGTTGTATAACAATAAATGAAAGCGCTCACTGAGGTCGTTGCTGTCTTGGTTACTCCTGGTCAGAGTGCAACAGGCCCAGTGGACAAACAGGTTAAGGAACACCCTGTGTGTTTGGTGCTATACCATTTATTTCTTTTGTTTTCTTTCCATTCTCCACTACCAACTAAAATTATTTTTTTCTGAATAATGAGTTAAGCCACATCTCAGATCTGCAGAGATGGTGTCTGCCAGCTATAAAGTGATCTCATCAAAGGTGGATAGAAGCTTTTTATTACTTTAGGGGCTAACGTGTTTTTAGTTTGTTAACATATGGATAACAACCCCTTCAGTAAAGATTTATCCCTATTTAAACCTTCACTAGTCTTTTACAGCACTTGTAAAATCATCAAGCTTTTCTGATAAAAAAAAAAAGCAGGTGAAAGTTTGTCATTGACATTTGTCAATGTATAGTATGTTTATTATTATTATTATATTGATTGTTTATTATTTAGATTATTGAAACTGTACATTCTCAGTCACACTAGCAGCATGGCTCTAAAAGTGGAATTAAGCTTAGTATGCAGGTTGCGTTCGGAGACATTTGTAAATTATGATGGCGATTATGACATTATGCTTATGATATGATAGACAGTGGTGTCCCCTAAGGGCAGTGTCTCATTTAAAGGTAATTAATGTTACCCTGGTGTAAATCAAAAACATATAAATAACTATTTATTTGGTAGTTATTGTTATCAGATGGTTTAGTGGGTAGTATCACATTTTAAGTGAGCGCTAAAGAAACCTTTGATTGGAGTTGCAATGAAAGACCCCATGTTCTGTGATCTAGCTCAACAATCTACGTGACAGAACACTGACCATTGCTTTGTGCTTTATTGTTCTTTACACTTTATGTTCCTCTTCTCAGAACCTGCTGACACACTTGGTTTAGCTTTAGCTTGACTTACGTCATCTACAAACACGCACAAATGCAGAGGCAAATATTGTGTGGTTTTAGAAGTCACCCATAAATCTGCCAGCTTACTACTCACCACTACCAACTGTAAACTACCTATTAATGATTAATTAGGTAGTAGGTAATATGCATTATATAGATAACCTGATCAGTAAAGTGAAATTTGTGAGAGGATGTTTGATCCATCATGGACGCCATGCAGTGAAACGGTTCAGCTTTATCTATGTTACATGAACGTTTTTAAAGGAAAAGCTTATTTAAATGAATAGGCAAAGTAATAATGTGTGTGTGTGCGTGTGCGCGCACACGTTTTCCTCTTCCATACTGTCCTGTTGGGTTGATGTGAGCGATGTGATCGCAGGGCCTAGTTACGTGTTTGTTTCCATTGTCATATCTTTGGAGAGTTAAAGTCTCTGTGTTGCGCAGTAGGTGTAATTTGCTTTATGAGTACATTATGCAATAGAGGGTGCGAGGCGTGTACTTTAAAATGTACTTTTAAGCAGTATGTGAGAGTTTGCTCATATTTGTCCAGGCAAAATCGTGAGGTATGTGTTTGCTTTGCCTGCTGGGCAAACACATTGACCGTGACATGAATGTAAAGTATGTGAGTATATCGAACGGCTTGGCAGACATTTACACATTTATAGTGAAGCTTCGCTGTGTAATCAGAGCCGCAAAGATAGGGCATCTGAGGTGATGTGAAACACTTCTATCAGGTTTTCAGGTATTTTGATTTTTTTCACATTCTCAGCTTCATACTAATGTTTAATCTATCAAGCTAACGTCAGGTTAACAATACCTCATATGATCTTATGATACTGTAAAGATGATATTCGAAAAACAAATCTTTTAAAAAACAAAAGTTTTTTTCCCATAAAATTTTTTTATAAGCCTCCATAAAAACACCAGAGGAAGTGCCAACAGGACTCACAGGTCATCACACTCACTACCACACCATGCCTTACAGAATAAAAAAAAAAAAAGAAGCAGCTCCTCCCATTTTGGTGAAATCCTGATGGGATGTCCACATTCCAAATACTGGCCACACCTCCCCGCTGAATGCACCACACCTGCCTGCAGATTTATTGATAGTGCAGAGCTCCAATAGGCTTTGTTGAGCCTGTATGTAAAAAGTGGGATGAGGTAGAGCTCATTACACACCACAATCACATGTTACTCACAGGCTCACGTATGCCATGGCTGCTTCTGATACAAAAGGCCTGTGTGCTCATTGTTTTCACTGACGTACAGTTATCCTGCTGCTTACTTTGATGCGTGCGTGCGCAACTTAAGAATCTGAGAGTGAGAACAATGAAATAGAAAGTGTGTGTGTTGACCACGCTACCCTTGTTTGTGTTACTAAGTGTGATTGTTTTGAGGGCTTGCAACGCCATGTAGAGCATCACCCATAACAACGCTAAACAAATGATGTCCTACTGATAATACATCATAATCTCTTACTGATAATGACATTGATTGATGTTGATTCTTTTCTGCACTTTGAACTATGTCCCAACATTTACATTTAACATGTATTAATAAAAAGCTGTTGATGTTAATAACAAACCATGGGGGGCCTCTCTGTGTGGGTGTTGTATTTAACGTACAGCGCGTGTGTACTTGTGCATGTCTCTGAACCAAACCACATGATAAATATTTCACATCCCTGACGGGAGCTGACAGCGAGTGGGACACTCAAAGGATGAGCAGCAGCAGCCAATAGCAGATGAGAGAAGGGAGATAATAACAACCTTTGTGACACCAAATTTGTATAGTGAATGTTAAATCACATGTAAAAGGGAAGCAGATAAAGACATATATGACTGTTTCCTGCACTGCAGCAAATACAAACAAGAAACTGGTCTTTCTGCCAATCCTGCTTCGTAGCAAAAATGTGTGCGTGTGTGTGTATCAACAAAGAACATTACATTACATTTCAAACTATTTCTGCAGCGTGATCTACTTCTCTTTTGTCCATACCATTTGCACATCATACTTCACACAGCCATATCTCATCACTAGTGCAGTGAGCAGCTGACACACCTTGTGGCCTGACAAGTGTAAACAGTTAATCACAGTAGTGACAAATGTTTATTGACTCATATTTTGATACACTTGTGAGTGGGATAGGCAGGTTTACTTGGTGAAATTGGGTCACTATTGGAAACCGTTTGAGCTGATAGGTTTGCCATAGCACTGTCATTCCCAGCATAGACGGGGCGAGGTACCAAATATATTTTTCAGAGCTGATTTGCATGAGTTCTTATCATATTGCAGTGTTCATCATATGATGGGTGAATACTTTCCCCTGTGCTCTTTGTGCGCTTGTTGTTTTTGTTGTAACAGCTGTCATAGTGCCTCTGTCATCAGTTGTTGCTGGTTTTCCTTGTCTGTGCTGCTCAGTACACTAGTGGTTTCTTTCTTTTTCAGGACTTTCCACATTATTGTATTGGCCATAACAAATGCGTGTGCAACGCCTGCGATTTCCTGCTTTTCTGAGATTCAGAATGACTTGCTTTTCTCCTATACACATGTCCCTGGTTTTCATGTTGATTTATCCTTCTTAACAACAAATCTTTTCAAAACCCAAGGCTGAAACTCAGACTAGTCATTTAGGAAAGAAAAGCTTAAATTATGAACATAAAAAACCCAAATGACTTCAGTGTACAGTAAACACATTTATAATTTTTTCCTATTCAAAGTTAAATTATTTTTTCAGATAACACCTATCTGCATCTTTTACTGAAAACTACAAAAAAAATAAAATTATCTTAATTATTTTTAATTTATGTAAAAAAATAAATAAATAAAGAAGACAGTTCATAAAAAAATATGAGTTAAGAGGCAACCACAGTTTTCACTTCCTTTAGCTGTCAGGCTAAAGTGACTGTGTGTGTACAAACCAACAATGTTTTATTTTTTCTCACTGATACTGTGGAACTTGATAGACAAATCTTTAGCATAGTCACACATAGTGATGGAGAGATGAAGTTAAACAGCCTCAGACCTCTCTTTGACAGTTTTATGGACCCGTTTTACAGGCCACTCTTCAGTGTTTTGCCCATATAGCTGTAGGAATATCAATGCACACAGGTCAAATGCAGGTATTTGTCAGCAATACAGAGGTGTTCAAAAGTTAAAGGTCGTAAATATAAAGTGTTACGGTATAAGACACATGTGGTCATAAAATATTGTACAGTATATAGGATGATGATTAGAGAGCTGCACTCAGCAGAGAAGAGCAAAGGGCAGTGAGCCTATCAATAACAGACTCACTGTGTGACATCTCACACACACAGTATCAGTATTTTGGGCAGCATCATCATCAGCATGATCGTAGTTTATTTCATAAACACTATATACAGGTCACGAGTGTCTTTTGCAGATTCATTTGAAACAAAGCTGAAGTGACTGGCTATTTCCTATTAACTAGTAAACATGTCATAAACTAAAACCGAACAAATTAAAATCAGATATGGCTGTTAATTCAACCATCTGTGTGCAAAAGAGACGTCTGCATCCGTGAGAGCTCTCCGTCATCAGTGTACCTTTCCATTGTTAATCCAGTCCCTTTCTCTCTCCTCTTTCATCAGACTCTGAGAGAGAGGAGGAAGGCCAGCGAACAGACAGAAGGCAAGACGGCAGAAAAGACGACAAATATGAAAGCCGATGAGGATGACCCGTACAGCCTCTGCAGCTCTGTGGACCTGGACAAGGTGGGTGTGTGTGTGTGTGTGTGTAGGTGTAGGTGTGTGTTTGGTATGCGAGAGAGGAGAGAATGTTCTTCTCCATACAGTGTGTGTTTGTGTGTGTGTGTTAAAGGCTTCAGACAGGAATGAGAGCAACCAAACAAGAAACGTGTGTTTGTGCGTGTGCGGGTGATGGGGTGGGGGGGTTGGTGGTGGTTGTAGATGAAGAGTGAACAGTCATCAGGTTATTCACCCTGTCTCTCAGCTATGTCAGCATACTGGTCCCGACCGAATCAACCAGTCTGTCTTGTTCAATCTTGTTCACTGTTGCCAGGAGTCAGCGTATTGAACAAGATGCTCATGTGATTGTTCTCGTCGTAAATTAGACCCGTAAGCCGTTAACGCTCCACTGTTTCTGTCTTTGCCACTATGCTGAGTTATTTGGTTGCTTTCACAATATTCATGCTTTAACCCCTGTGCTTCCATTTCCATTTTTTGGGGGTCACTTGAGGCGTTTGTTTAGCTGCAGTGTTTTCTGTATCACCACATTGTTTTTGATGTGTGTGCAGTAAGTTAATTTGTAAATAATTATCAATATTAGTAAATTAGCATCTGCTCATGTGATGCACTCCCTTGTTTAGTTAATGTCTCTGTGTGTGTGTACTCATGCGTTACTCATACACAGTTACATTGTGGGGAGTTTGCTTCCTGTTGGAGGATAGAAAGCAAGTTCCCATGATGTAGACCATTAAATGCAGCATTAATGTGAGGAGTTAATGGGATCAGGAGAAGTTCAGGTTAAAGTTAGAGTGTTAGTAAGTCAGTGTAATGTCCTCTAAAGTGACATAGCTGAGAGACGGGGTGAATAACCTGATGACATCATCTTTCTGTCTGTTTTGGTTGAGTACCATGACTGTTAGGACACTGTGGTCCTCACAACTTTGAAGGTTAAGACTTAGTTTTTTAGGTTTAAAGTTGGAATCAGGTTTAGGTTAAGTTGGCATTTAGTTGTGCTTGTTAAAGTTAGCGTTACAGCTTCGAGACTTCATTTTGTGAATGAGTGTTTTCACAGTGTGCGCCTTACCACATTCTCTGTGCACCTGTCTCACACTCAGGAATCTGAAGCATGACTCCACAAATGCACGTGACACAGTTTTATTATTTCAGATACAGAAACCAGCGTCCTTATCTGCAAACTGCGCCTGTCCCATTTTAGAAAAGCATCAGTATATTCAGATAAGATACTGACTATCGGTGACTATTATTAATATTTTATTTATTTTTGCATAATGGTCAGAGGTGGGTAGTAACAAGTTACATTTACTCAGTTACATTTACTCAAGTAACTTTTTGAAAAAAAATGTACTTCTGGGAGTAGTTTTACTGCACCATACTTTTTACTTTTACTTGAGTAGTATTGTGAAGAAGAAACGCTTCTTACTCTGCTACAGTAGACAACACTCGACTCGTTACTTTTTTCTTTTTTTTTACATTTATTCTACCAGAGAGATGTCGTCTAGAGTTGTGACGTTCACGAACGAACCGAATCTAGAGAACAAATTAAAACCATGTAGGACTGTATTTAAATCACAACAAGCTAAATATAAGCAGAGTTTTGTCTAACCTAACACCTTGTTTTTTTCTCCTCTACCGTTTCTCTCTTGTTCACTTTTTAGCGTCAAGAGGATATAAAGCGACTGCTGGCAGTCCTTTCAAAATAAAACTTATGTTTTAATAGGAAATTACAAAATAAAAGCGATCACCTAAATTATCAAGTTACCTATTGCTCACACAGTTTATTGATGTCATTTACAACACAACAATATGATTATTTTTTTTCTGTATTGTTAAAAATTTTCTTTTAAACAAAGGATAAATCCAACATAGTGATCTCACTGTCAAAGCAGACCCTGTGAAATGTTGAATGAACTCAGATCAGACATTAAAATCTACTCCACACATGTCAAATGAAATTATAATCAATATTTCACAATAATTCAAACTCATGGCAACTGGACTTCTTTTTTGGTTGAAGCTACTTGGATGAGTAGTGAAATGTTTCAACCTAACAAAAAAATCCAGTTGCCAGGACTCAACTTCCAGATATCTTCACATGTAGTCTACGTGCTACGTGACGTAGCAGACAGTAAATGAAAAAACACGTCACAGTTCAAACATAGATATGTTACCTACTGTAGGTGTTTGATTGTTAGATTTGGAAATTTGTGTTTCTTGTGCT
>JAUMHL010000027.1:3815370-3851081 GCA_032362345.1 Sandelia bainsii | reverse complement strand
TTTTGGATGACTACTTTTTACTTCTACTTGAGTAATATTATTTTGAAGTAACGCTACTCTTACTTGAGTACAATTTTGGGCTACTCTACCCACCTCTGATAATGGTTTACATCTTGCTTAAGTAGAATTATTCAGTTATAATAAATGTCAGTAAGCGTAGTGATATGTAAGCTATTTGTAACGAGAAGGTTCACTGGGTTTTATGTGTTTAGCTGAATTGAAGCATGATTTTCTTGAGGATAGTGTGACTCTTTCCACCTTGATTCATCACAAGGTATCATCACACATGTTTGGGGAAGTTCCTGCACTAGTCACAAGTGAGTTGACTTCTATTATGTGACAAGCAATTTCACTTCTGTTTTTTTAAACACAGTTTATATTTAAGACTGAATGTTTTAAAAGTTGTTGGTAGTCTAATAAAAGACAGATGGGAAGGCTTGTTGACAGTCAGTATATGAACAGTAATCATACTCAGAGCTCAGAGCTGTGATTGTACTTTAATGGTCATTTACTACACAACTGTACTTTTTTTATTGCAATATGACAGTGATTGTACATACAAGCATAAAGCTGTTGTAGTTGTTGTCAGCCATATATTATTTGATACTGAACCTGCAGCTCTTAGTCTCCTGTTCCCCTAACTACTAATAAAAATATGCATTACTAACAAAATAATCAAAGCCAAATCAGACAGATATGTATTTACATGATATATTCACTGAGTTGCATATGCTCTGTGTACAAAGCTGCTATACATTTTTTTTCCTAATGTTTGCATACAATATAAATTTAGCTGATTTCATTTTTTTAAAGGGGAACTCCACAGATTTTACACATCAAAGTGTGTTTACGTCTCTGGGGGTATTACTGCCGACGTGAAAAAGCTCCATGAAGCCTTCTGTGGCTCCAGTGGCAGTTGTGTGATAAATGGCCTCAAGTATTCACTCGAGTCGCTTACATGTGTGTCACTTAATGCTGAAGACCACAGGTTAGAAAACTTTTTTGAAGGAAATTAGTTTATTGACCCTGTCGCCTGCTCCTCATCTGTGATTGAGGCTAAAGGTTTCACCAGCATAACACACCCAGATCTTGAACCTGAGCTGTTGGCGGTTGAGCTACATGGTGAAAAATTTGGGTAGTAAGCAGGAATATTAGGAGGAGTTAAAAATTAAAATTAAAAAGTAACAAAAACTACATAGTTCTAAAGTCCATGGTTTCTTTATTTAGTACTTTCACCTTTTACACTTTCACCAAAATTGTAATAGATGCATAAGTTTCTGTTTAAAGCACCCAACTTTTTATTGTTGTCACAGGGATTTATAGTTTGATGAAGCTTTACACACATGGATTCAATTAGACGACATATTTTAAGTTAACTCTGTAATGTCAAAGCATAAAGAGAAGAAAATGGAAAATTTTCACCATCAATTCCAGCACTAGGTCAGTATAATAATTGTAATATTCTAGCATTTGTTTCTTACTGTTTTAATGTGAACCCATCAGGTTCAGGAACCCAATATTTCTTTATTTAAAATAATGTTGAAGTCATATGGTGAGACAGCTTTTCTAAGTCACGCCATGTGATGTTTTGTCCTTGTTGCTATCTACAAACAATAAGCTTTTCCCTTAATGTCATTTTTCACGTGGCAACGATAATTTGTAAAAAAAAAAAAAAAAAAATTAAAATAATGTAAATGATGTCCCACCATAAGACACAAAAATATGACCACTAACAAGGAGATCACTGACAGAGCTGCTACTTTGTGAGCACGGTTCTCTTCACCATAGTGACGTCCAAATTTTGCCCGTTCAATATACACGGCCTATTTTACAGACAAAATGTTGTTGGCCAGAACTTGCTTTAGCATTATGCACAAACATCAGCACTTTCCCTTTAAAACACCCCATTATTTTACTTAAAACTGTGAATGTATCAATTAGGGCGGCAGTAGCTCAGTTGGTGGACCAGTCGTGCACAAACCCCAGGATCAGTGGTCGACTCCCAGTTCCTCCTGACTACACGCCGAGGTGTCGTTGCACGAGGCTCCAAAACCCTATAGTAAGGCCGAATGCAGTACTCTAGTATCTCTAACTCTGTGCACAGGATGACTTTACTTTAAGCACAAGAGCAGGATTAGCTGTTTTAATCACTTTGGTCCAGTCAGCAGCATCCAGGCGCATAAAATGATGAATAAGTTTTAAGAGCAGCTTTCATATCTCTTGTGATTATTAAAAAAAACTGACCACAGATCTGCATGAAATGTGACTGTACTTTGTTCACCCACACCACAGCTGCATGTCTCATGTGGAGCTGTGAGCATGAGGAGCTCATAAAGAGGTTGTAAATATAGCTCAAAGTCAGATTTTTTTTTTTTCTCCAGACTCACGTTTTCTGGTATTGCTGGCAGCAATTAGACTGAATGAACCTGCAGACGCACACACACAAACACAAATTTGTATTTCTGTCATTGATAGTCTCTCTATAGACATAATGCACTCGTTACCCTAACCCTAATCTACACCTAAGTGTAACCTTAAACCTAAAACCTAATCGTAACCTCTCAAGCAGCCTTTCAGCTGTATAAGATCAATAAAATGTCCTCATGGGGTTTCAAAAACCTGGTTTTGGTCCACACACACACATAAGCACTGACTTCCTGGTTTGACCAGACCCTTTGCATTTCAGTTTTTAACTCTCTGTTGCCCTCTGCTGGAGATGAAGGGATCCTCCCCCAGTGGTAAAACTGCACTTTCTGATAGTTCTGTGTAGAATACTTGTTACATATTTCTTATCGTTTATGTCTCCACAGGATTTGGTGGACTGGAGGAAGCCCCTGGCCTGGCAGGTGGGCCACCTTGGAGAGAAATATGATGCGTGGGTTCACCAGCCAGTTGACCGACCAATCAGACTGTTTGGAAACCCTCTCCTGGAGGCCGGCACCAAGACTTCCTGGTAAAACTGAGGCCTCTTTTTTTTGTATCTTATTTTTACCTTATGATGCTACTGTGTTCAAAGAAATTACTTAGAATACATCATAAAGATGATGGGCTTTTTAATTATTGTAATTTTATAACAATGACTACCACAAGCACTGGGTGGGCCGAGGTGTGTAAATAGAAGCAGAGCAGGGGAAGGGAGGCTTTGCTCAAGAGAAACTTCAGAGCAGTTAAGTTTCTTTTTTTTACTTGAATTTTTGAGTTGAAAGCATTTGAATGGTTTCTTCCTACAGGTACTGGGTACCAGTGGTGTGGCTTCCAGTTGTGTTTTATTTCTGTTGGTATTGCTACACCACCTTAGCAAAAAGCACCACGAGCATAGTCCTCACTTCAGGTAACACACACACACGTACCTTGTAATGTGACCATATTTGATGCACGCTTTATGTATGTAATGCTCATTTTCATTTACGATTTCACATTTGTACGTGTGCACAGCCATCTCCACTCAGTGTGGGTTCGTGTCATTATCTGTGTGTGTGTGTTTCCAGACATCTCTGTCCCGATCCATAAGTACATTTTCCTAGTGTTCTTTTTGACGGGCTGGTTCTTGTGGACGTTCATCGAGTACTGCATCCATCGCTTTGTCTTTCACATGAAACCACCAGCTCATAACTACTACCTCATCATGCTGCACTTCCTCCTGCACGGACAGCACCACAAGGTACAATCATGGCAGCATGGGGCATAAAACTAGATCATAAAACTAGTTAATCATAAAACTCTTATTTGTCATATCTTTCTATTATGACATAAAAAACTGACCTTTAACCATTAATAAATCATTTATGTTTAGCATTTACACAGCTCACTTCCTAGTCCACAAAGATCCAATTAGATTTTAATTCTTCTGAACTGAATGCATAGTGAGCAGAGCCTAAAAGCAGAGACTACCACTTCTCAACTTAAAAAAAAATATACAAATATAATACACTTTATGAATAAATTAAGCTTTTGTTTGCATGTTTCCTGTTTTGTTAGCTCCTGCCTGTTGCTCCCACAGTGTCATGTCTCAGTGCGTGACACACGTTTCTTTTCTCCATAGTCTCCGTTCGATGGTTCTCGGCTGGTCTTCCCTCCCGGCCTGGCTTCTTTAGTGGTGGGAAGTTTCTACGCAATTCTTAACCACACTCTCCCAGAGATTATTGGCACATCCGTGTTTGTTGGAGGACTGTGCGGCTACGTCGTGTACGATATGATCCACTACTACCTTCACTATGGCTCGCCAAAGAGAGGCTCGTATTTGTACGGCTTGAAGGCGTACCACGTCAAACACCACTTTGAGCACCAGAGATCAGGTGATTACTACAAAACTGTGGTTGACGTTTACTGTTTGAGTTTGCTTCTCCTTGATTTTGTTCATGATCTATCTCACGTTATCTTTATCTCTCCAGGTTTTGGAATCACCACCACGTTCTGGGACCACCCATTCAACACCGTCGTCCCTGATGAGAAATTTTAACACAGAAACAGCTCACGGGACTTACCATCCACCCTCCTTAGAGACCAGCCTAGATGCTATAACCACCCTGATGCCTGTATTTCAGTCTCTGCCGCCGTGGCTTCCCCACCACAGGAGCTTGATTTATTTCTGAGGACTCGTGGGCTGCTGCAACTAATCAATCTGTTCACACTATACACATATCAACCTGCTTATTGACTCCAGCCAGCAACACAATGTTTCCTTATGCTCGGCCATGTGTGTCCACCAGTCTGCTGTTCTTTCTGTTCCATTTTTTATAATCAAATCGACATCTACTATTGCTACGCTCATGTTCGCCATCTACAGTATAATGTTCATCTGGGTTGTAAGACATGAAAAGAGGGAGACACACATGAACAGACGATTAGTGCAAATGTGCACGTCTATGTCTTTTGATTGTTATGGTTTTGTTTAATTTGAAGGACTACATTAGGACACTGTAGATCTAGCTCACAATCATACTTAAGAAAAAATGCTCAAAACGTGCTCTTTTTTCTGGTTCCTAAACATTTGCCAACAGCATAACACGCAGCATGGAAATGCACAAAAACACACGCACTGCACTAGAGCAGCTTCGCTCAGAATGGGAGAAAAGGAAAAGGAAGTGAGAGACAGTAAGTGAATGTGGACAGAGAAGAAAGGGGATGAGAGGGTGAGAAAGAAAGTGTGTGACTGTGTGTGTCGATAATGAGTGAGAGAGAACCCTTAAACTTAGCAGGTGAACTAACTCATGGAAAAAAAAATCTTTAGCCTTCCTAGAAACTATTTGTTAATTGAATATTCTTTGTATTGTCCTCACTGTCGCAGCCCTCTTCTCCGCTGCTCAGCTGCGCTGCTAAAATCTGTAACAGTCTACACACAGTTCCCTTCACCATGTTGAGTCTCGACGTAGTGTTCTTAAGGGAACAAACTGCATTAATGTGATAACTACTCTTAAAGTCATGTAAAGCAGAGTTTTAAATGTGGAGATTTATTTTTGCAAGGCAGTTGTTATATTTCCTCTGTTTTCTTTTTTGTCTTTAATGATACAACAAAGATGTAAAAAGATATTTTGTAAGATGCTTTGTACATAAGAGGAGATTCTTTTAAGTACGCCAGCTTTACGTTGTCAGAGTGAGCAGATGGTGAATCCGTCTGTGTGTGTGTGTGTGTGGGTGCATTTAGATGTAATGATAGATCGATAGATACGCAGCGTTGTTATGATGACAGAGGGACAGAGCTGAAGGCATGAAGCCAGCCTGTCAATCTTCCTGCTGTGCGGATCTTGGGGTCAAAAGGTCACAGGATCATATAGGTGACATTTATATTGTCACCTAGATGATATTTTTCAACACAACTCAACAAATTGATTCAGGTGATTTGGATCTCACACCGTGAATTTGAAGCTACCAGTGTATTTGGCCCTGCAGATCCCCCCAGGATGACGATCTATGAACCATCTGACTGGACAGCTGGAGGTCTTGATGAGGACTGGCGGATCCTCAAAATGTCTCTTCTAAACACCAGACAACAACGCTGATAGCTGAAGCAGAACACAATTCATTCAAACTACTTTCGTAAATGACAAAGCACATCGAGAGTACTGCACAAAATCATTTTTAACAACTTTTCTAGTTTGAAGAAAGACTCGCAGCTTCAGTGTGTGACTCCCAATATTTATGTACATACATTCTTACATATGTGAAGTAACAACTATTTCAACTATTGAAGAAGAGCAAATAAATAATAATACAGGTGATTTGTTTTTTTCCTTTTATATTCAGTGCAACAATATTTAAGTCTTCAGGTTCAACTTAAGCAGGCTGTGCAACCAAAACAGTTTCTAATTAAATTATTTTAATAAGTTTCACCAGGGCTTGCAAGGTTGAGCTATAACCCACTGGGCACTGAAATGTGTCATGTTTCCTACACTGCACCCATCAGTTAAAACCACGTCACTGTCCGTCATGTACTGCACTCAGTGCAGTTAGGAGAAAGAATTGTGATTTTTGTATACAGCAATACCACATATACTCATGGGAGTGAGTATGATGATGATGATGATGACTGTTATAACATATTTCTACTCCTATGATAAAGATGAAAACAGCAGCTTGTAAATCTGATTCTGACAAGTGAAACTTTTTTTCCTTCTGCTAAATTATGCAGCATTAAATAATATTTCCTAAATGTGTTTACTATGATATTACTTTGTATTTTGGGATTTGAAATGCCTATGCAGATGCAAACAGATTTGTAAATAAATGTCTGTATATTTCTGTCGTTCTGTCTTGTACTTTTTTTTCCCCAATTGCTATTCATTACTTTATTATTCACTTCATTATTCATTTACTTTTCACCTCTAATTGTTGAAGAGGTAGTTTTAGTTTGGCGATGTGGGAAATTCAGTGCAGTCTCTGACACCAGTTGTTTTTATCAGGACAGAAAATAACCACTGATGAAGAAGATCAGTAATGTAGTTTTGTTGAGTCTTGACCAACAATAATTTACTTGCAGGTCCTGAGGCTTTATGCAAATACAGTGTGCCAAAGGGCAACATAAAACTGACATATGCATCAGCTTGATTTTCATATAAGAGTATAAAACTTGAATGACCAGTATTTTGCAGCTATAAATGATTTACAAGACCTGTATGATGTAACTGTACCAAAGTAAACATGTTATTTTGAAATTTTCTGACGGTGATGAGCAATGTAAATCCTTAATATGTTTAATGTGCAACTGGTGACACAACAAAGAATTTAGTCTAATCAAGCAGCAATGTTGGTGCCTGCTGATGTAGGTGTAGCCGACAGAACTGTTGATCACTGTTTAATCCGTGACTGCAGAATAGAATGGCAGCCAAAACACAGACAGCCACACCAAGGGAAAGAGTACAGGGGACAGTGGAAAAACAGGGAGAAACCCAAGGCAAGAAGAAGCAAGAAACAACTGGAACGAGGACAGAACAAATCTGCTGAATGAGAATGAGTGTGCTCCATTGTGGCCTGTTAGGCCTAAAATAGCGTGCAACAGGTGCGGGGCACACCCATGCACTGACACAAACATGCCACAGTTGAGTTACCCAATTCCTAACACCACAACTTTCCCTCGAGGCGGATATGTATGGAATGTGATTGTGTTTTTACGCAATGTGCTGTTCTGATTAAGGTAATCTGATGAATTAAATATAACTAAGAACTGACATTCATTGTTGTGTACTGTGACGGCCCTGGCCTGTTAGGGGAGAGGTTGTCTTTTCCTGTGTGTGTGTGTGTCTGCTTTCTCTTACAGACAATAGTAGGTGGACCTTCATTTGGCCGTGCAGGAGCACCTGGGCCCTGTGCTCCTGAGCAACCATATAAGATCCCCTGCATTCAGTCCATCGCTCTCTGCTGCTTTGTTTGGTTTTACTCTTCACATCAGCCTTACATTAAACCTACCATGCATCCACTCACACATTTACTGATCCACTGATTTACACACTGTTAGGAATCCCATCTCCCTTGCTGTTCTGGGATTTTATTTTGTTAACCTCTTCCTGTCCTCCCTACCCTCAGCTCATCCAGCTTCATCCCCTCATTGTCCCCTGACTGATTTCACCTGTGCTCCTCACCCTCTATATAAGCAGCTCCTCAGACATGCACACTTTGACACATTGTTTTGACAGCTCTCCAGCCTTTGTACCTTGCTCTGAATGCCTGATTTGGATTCCTTGACCTAATTTCAGTTCCTGACCTGCCTGATGCCCAAACCCCCTGAAAGACTGAGTTTTGATTACCTGGTTTTTGATCTTGGCCTGTCTCTGGTTTCCCTCCTCTGTCTGTCCCCTGTCGGCTCTGTGTTCTCAGGTTCTCTGACCCTGTCTCTGGCTCTGAACTCTGTTTGGGACTCTGACCTCAGATTGTTCTCATGGATTTGGATTTGTTTGCTCTGTCTCCAGTGTGCACACGAAGAGTACATTTGTTTGGATCACCCAGCCTGCTCTCCTGCATTAGGCCTTACAGACTAAATTCTAACCACCCCACCCCAGCTCGCTCTCAACTGCAATTAAAGAAAGCCAAAACTCTTGTAGAACCCTACCCACCGTTCCCATCACCTCTTTATTTAATTAAAATCCTTCAAACCATGAAACATCTGTGTCTGGCCTTTTAATTGGGTCCACAAAACACACAAAGACTTACACACACCTCATCATCAACAAATATTTTTATATATTTTAACATTTTTATACTGTTCAGATCTATGGAAAAAGTGACAAGAAAATTACGATATCAGAATCTTCAAATGTTCCTCTTGAGCTAAAACTCAGATTATCAAATCTGCGTATAATGAAAGTTGGCAAAAGCAGATCATTGTTGTAATGTCTTACCAATCTTCCAATTCTACAAGAACCTTGCAGATAAAAAAATAAAAATTAGAACATTAAGTAACATCTAGGACGTTTCACATCAAAACATTGTTTTATTTTGCATGTATCGGTTTCCTCAGCTCCACTCTCTATTGCTACCTTTTGCGCACCTTTTTTTTTTTTCAGGCAGCCACTGTCACTGTTATCATCGCAGTAGTGGCCTAAAGGTTAGAGAAGTGAACTTGTGACCAGAAGGTTGTTGGTTCAGTGTCTGGACCAGCAAGCTTGATGTGAAAAGCAACACTTGCCCACTTCTTCACCAACACAACTGTGGTGACCTTAAGCAAGGCTCTTATCCCCCAAAGCTGCTCAGTGGCTGCAGTTCAGACTGCGGTTCATTCATTCATTTGTGTAACTGTGTGAATGCGAACAGGTCATTATTATTATTTTATTAGTAAAAAATAAGTAAATAAATAAAGGTTTAAAAAAAAAAGAAAAAAGGCACTGGACTGTGAATTTCCTCCACTATCCTATAGACCTCTCCTTTCTACTGCAATCTGATCATGTTTTTATACTAAATAACCTGCAAGATCCATAATGATAACATACATACTAATTAATGACATCTTCCCATTGAAAAATCTACTGTATCTACAGTATAAATAACAGAACCTGATTTACAGGTTATGTAAAGCTACCAGAATCAAAATATTTTCAGAACAGCAAAGTTGTTACAACAGTAGGACATGAAGCTGAAATATAGCTAACGATGCATGATGTCGATACTTGAAAACAGTCATAATATTCCTTAGATGTTACTTCATGTCATATTTTTTTTATCTGCATGAAAGGAATTATAGTTGCATTTACGTCTGGTGGCCACCGGAGCCTGGATGATACATTCAGTAAATAAATAAAATACATTCACACTCTTACTAATAGTTCTTATTTGCTATTACCTGGCAGTTATCCTATGATTCATTTTGTGACTTGTATTATTTCTGATCCTAAGGTTTGGAACCACTGACACAGAGTTTGTATCAATCTAAAGCTGTCTCTCCTATGTCTGAAAATACATCTTATTCAGGCTTATTGAGGTGGGTTTATTATTTGGGTATACAGTATTAAAGGTCAACTAAAGGTCAAAATCTGTTACCCTGGAGCATCCTTAGGTTTGTGTGTCTTTAACACTGAGATACAGTTAACACAGGGAAGCAGAGGTAGGTGGTGCAGTAGGACCCTGCGGTGCAGCAGCAACTGTAAAGCAGAGAACAGGCCGAAGGGAGGAGCCTGAACAAAAAAAAACCCCAAACAGCTCTCCACACCCTGCAGTCTCTGGGAAGTTCCTCCGCATTCCTACTGTAAACACACATTCACTTATAAACAGTGCAAAGAAAGCTGGGAGGAAGCACACACTGAAGCTGGGTAAGTATGTGCAGAGAGTACAAGCGTGTTGTTGCTGGTTTCTTTTGAGAAGGATTGAACAGATGTTGTTGCTGTGTGTATGTGTGTGTCTTCAAACAGGACTGCTGTAGGAGTGGAGACCAGAACCTCATCATCAACGCCCTGCCAGGTTTTGTATTTCCTGACTCATCCTCACGTTCACTTTACATGTATCTCTTACTGTCAGTCCCTGATCAAATATACGTCTGTCTCAATAGGAAGTACTAAACTACTTTCACTTCAGTGTCTCTGACAGCCTTATCCCGTCTCACACGAGTGTGTCTGTATGACATACATACATGCCCATTTCCAGTGCAGTGAAAACCATATCTGCTGTTAGCACTAAGCGCTGTTTCCTCCTGAGAAACAGATTCAGTTGTGAAGGGTGCAGCGAGTGACAGAAATTAACAGAGTGCAAATAAATTGTGAAAATAATGCCTGAAATTATTACATATTCAGCTTCACTTGCAAACCTAAGAGCACCATTACTTGTATTTGTCATTCACATACTGCAGATGTTTTATAATAGAATAACTGAAATGAATAACGTAACTGTCAGCATATGACTGAAATATATAAATGGATTGTTAATAGTCCATTTTAGTGTCTCAGAAAGGGTTATAAGGGTATATGTTATGGTTTCTTGATAACAGTTTTTTCATAGCTTTATTACTTTTAGTCTATGTATAAAAGGATTATAGTCAAGTTATGACAATTCATAACTTCATTATGATCCTTGTTCAGTGCGTCTCAAGTCTTCAAGATTCTATATTGTACAACAACTTTGTCACCCAAGCTGGACTATTACTCTAAAAATTATATTACAAGCATTTTTCAATTTTTAGCACCAGCATGAGCTGTGAAACTTATACAAGCAAGTCACAAGGGGGACTGTTGAAGTCAGGGTGCTATGTTCATGACAATACCTACATGCTGATGTTTGGCAGGTATAATTGTCACCGTTGTTGGTTTAGGCTAGCTGTTGAAGCTGATGTGTATACCTTTACAATTTATACCAATGCAGGTATTAATGTGTGTATCAAATAATCACTGCTTAAGCAAAAACACAATCTGCAGGTGGGACTAGACCACCAATGTTAAGATTCATCCTCTGTGTACCATTAATGTCTGTACTCGTTTTTTATTTGCAAGGCACTGAATAGTCACTATATTTCATTAAAAGTCAGAAATGGAAATCTTCTAATGGCACTATGTAGACTGATCCGGGGTCATCAACATCAGTACGCTTCATTAGCTCAGGAGAGTGAAAGTCTGGACCAGCTATTATTAGTAGTGGACTAACTAACGTGCTGACAATATGGTCCCTAGAGGTGTGATGCTACTGTGGCAACCTATTAAGTCTCCTCATAGTTTCATCAATTTCTGTGTGTAGTAGTTTTTGATGGTGTATCTGCGTAAAGCTCCTGTCAGTTAGATCGGTACCGGTCCGTGGGTCATTTGGTACCGGGTCGCACTGAAAGAAAACAAATATTTTATTTCCGTTTTTACACGACAGTCTTTTATTTTGAAACAATCAGTCTTTTATTTTGAAAAACCGGAATCTCTGCCGTCAGCTCCTCTTAACGCGCTCTGTTTGTAAACATACCTGGTGCATTGAGCATGTCGGCGCGGCAAGATGGTCAGTTGCTGGAGATTGCAAATGACGGTGGCCTTAAAAGTAAGTTTGAGACGATCTCTGCATCATAACCCACCAGCGTTTTAATCGCCACAAAAGAGATCGGCTTTTCAATCGAGTCGAAAGGGTTGGGGACCACTGAGTTAGATGACGGGATGACAGAAAGGTTTGAGGATGAAAGCTCCAGAACAGCAAACTAAAACAGTGTTTGTGAACATGTCTTTAACCAGTCTCACAATGAGTAAGGCAGGTGGTGATGGAGGTGAAGGTGCAGCTGGCAGCAGCAGTGAAAAAGCCCAGCAGCCGGAGGATAAGGCTACAGAGGTAAAGCTCCCAGGCAAGCTGAGTGCTACTACTATTGGACCAGGCTGGACTAAGGTCACCTGCCCTTGCTGCGTGGCGGAGCGGGTCGAGCCGTTGGTTCTGGTGAAGCTCGGGCCAAAGGTTCGGCCTGAGACGAAGAGGTGGCTCATTAGACTGATAGGAGCTCCTCAGGAAGATGGAGGTAAGGGCTCGAATAACAGTGACTGAGCTGCAGGAATGGATGCAAAGGTCCATGTTTTCTGTCTATTGATTGTAACCTTGCAAACAAATACATGCAGATCAAACATTTATGAACATTTCTCTGACTGTCTTATTAGAAATCTATTGACCACAAGAGTGACTGCCTGGAAGAAGTCTAGCATTAAAACATTTGATTGCATTTGCATTGACAAGCCAGCTGGCACTGTAGATAAACTTAGTTAAATTCCTCCTATGTAAATGAACTATAAGATAGAACCAACTACATCATAAATACTTACATGTACTCAGTCAGTTTGTTTTGTTCACAAATGACAAAAGAAGTGTTTCAGTACTGGTTCTCTGCTCCTATGTTCCACACCAGGTGCTGCACTTCTGGCCCACCCGGGCGAGGATGCCAGCGGTGACGTCATCGTGGTCTCTGCACCGCGTTGTTCGTTACTACGGGCCACTGAAGAGTTGGGTCTATGTAAACCATATCTCAACAGTGACATGGCAGCTTTCTCCTACAACGACAGAGGCAACTTTAAAGACTCAGGTACAGCAGATGAGCTTTGAGTGTATTTATGAAAACACTTAACTTAACTTTAATTTTTTACACATACAGTACTTCTGTACAAATTAAGAGAAGTTTGATTTTCCAGTTGCTTGTTTTAAAATGTTTGTATATATTTTTACAAGCATTGGAATTTTAAAATATTACTGATTGTTCTTTTAATAGTCTTGAGCATAATGAAGGTGACCTTGTTTTTATTTTTTAAAAATGGCCATTGCCCCATGGATGTATTAAGGAGAACTGGATACCAGATATAAAGATCTTTGATCTTTATATCTGGCTCCTCAGTCTAAAAGGTTTTCTGGTTTCTGGGTTTGTTTCCTTGTTGTGCAGCCCCCAGCTGGGCCCCTCCTGCATTGGGAAGATGTTACAAAATTAAAACTCTCTTTTCTGGGAATGTTTTACAAAAATAAAATCTCAGAGGATTAAAAAATGATAATGGACAAAGTAAAACCCAGTCTTGTTTGTAGTTGTGGTTGGAATTGTCAGCAGTTTTACAGTTTCTTTTATCATTATAGTCAGTGGTGAAAATGCTTTTTGGGCACTGAGGGATTTTTTGTTGCAATACCACACGTGGCCACAAGGAAATCTGATAGGTCAGAGTAGTTTCCAGCCCTCTAATACAGCCATACATCCAGTCTGCCACTGACTCCCAGGCTATGACCTTTGACCCCCTCCCAGTTGATTCTGTGAGTGGTTTTGATCTGATCTTCACAGATGTTTTTCTTGGTGTTCATTTAGTCTCATGTTCATGGTCCTTGCTGTTTCACTGATGTAGTGATGAAGGGGAACTGTCTTTAGGGTGTCCCAGCAGAGTATTTGGGTGTTGAATGTGAAGTGCTGATACTGATGCCCTGTGGCTGCTGACTTTGACTAGATGTTCTGATGAGTCAGTGTGTTGTCTTTGTCATTGGGGATTTCTTGTACCAGTTGTCTTGGAGTAACCCTCCATCATGCTGTTATTCCCTTTCTCTGTGATGCTGTTCTTTAAGTTAAAATTAGAACATTGGTCTGTGTGCATGGTATTTGACCTTTTTGTGAAACACCAGATACAGGTGGGGCAGCCCTCCTTACTCTTTTACATATAGACTCTCCTGCTGCCCCACCCAGTGTTTGCAAAGACTCTTGCTAAAGCTGTTTGTTGTGTCATTGCTGTCCAACCTGTAGTCACTCTTTACACTGTCTGTGACTTCAGTCAGCCCTCAATGTTATCCTTTAAGAATCTGCTTCTGAACATACAGTCAGGTCCATTAGTATTTGAACAGTGACACAATTTTTGTCATTTTGCATCTGTACACTGCCCCAGTGGATTAAAAAGATGCAATAAAGATTTCACTTCATGTATACACCTTCTGCTTGTAGAAACAGAAAACAATGTGAAAAGAAACAGAAAATCATTCAGAGTTAAGTAAATGCGTCTGACGTTATGATCACAGCAGCACATCAAACTGATGGTGAAGAGCTCTGTTGTTGTGTTGAGTGAAGCTGTTTAGTGAGTTCTTTGTTCACTCGTTCAGGTAGGTTATGGTACGGTGTGGAAATGGCTGACCATATGACTGTTACTTTGTTTGAAATAGTGTACTTTATAGATAAAATGGTCTAATACAAGGTGAGATTGACATTGAGGGTATTGGATGTTTTTCTTTTAAAAAGTGTAGTTTTATTTGTCTGTGTGTTTGTGTTGATGCATCAGTGGTTGTATGCACATATCTGTGTCTATTCATGTGTGTGGCAGACAACATGGAAGGGTTCCTGACGCTGGCGGAGCGACACTACATAGTGAAGTACGAGCTGGATGGTTTGCGGGCACAGAAGGACATGAAAATACCCGGTCTGCCCGACAGCTTCACACTGAAAAGCAGACAAAACGTCTGTGAGTACTCTTCAGATTTCAGCTCCGGATTGAGAAAAAGGATGTACACACTGGAAAAATCCCCACTGAGACTAATAATTGAAGCATTCATTACTTGAATAATGTGGAGAAAATGTACCAGTGAGAAGGAGGATTTGTGTTTTCTTATTTGTTTCTAAATTGAATATTTTTTATGAATGCCTCGGGACAAAGATGGAGATGCATACATACACACACAAACAACATCCTCAGCAGCTGAAGATCACCACTTTAGAGGATAATGCTGGTATTATTCTAGCTTTTCATTAATGTCAACAAATCCCATGAAAAGAACAAAACCTGTCTCTTTTTGACTCACTCAGCCCCCAAGCCCATTGTTCCCACTGAACATGTAAATCTTGAAAAACAGGACAATCTATAGTTTCAATAGAAAAAAAAAAAAGCCCAATAATTGCTAAAACAGCTGTGTAATCTCAATTTTAGCAAACATTAAACAAATACAAGTAAACAGGACTGGATTATTTTTGCAGATTAATATATATCTGATGCTGTGAGTGAGTACCACTGTCTTCCTCAACATCAGGCTCAGTGTGTGTGTGTCTGTATCTGTATATATTCTCAAATGACTCTGCTGTTTTCAGTAAAATATGTGTAAAGCTGAGTGTTGCTGCAGGGCAGAAGCTTGGGTCGGCTGGCGTGATTGTGGACACGATTCCCCTCCACAACCCGGCCAAACTGAAGGCCCTCGGTAAAGCCTGGTACTCCGGGAATCAGCTGAGTCAGCCATTGGGTGGGTGGAAACACACATCTCAAACACACACACACACACAACTGCTGCAAATATGGTTTTATTTTTCATTCTTGTGTCAAATCAGAGATGAATTGGTATTAACAATAAATATCTTGGCGAGTAACGGGTTCTGTTTTCTGCCTGTGTACTACAAGATAACCATGCGTGTACTTACACCAGACACCTCTGTCTCCTGATTTATCCAGATTCAGTCAATGAGTATTTTGGAAACTCTGTGGGTTTCTACTTCAGCTTTCTTGATTTCTACACCTGGTCTCTGCTCCCACCAGCAATACTGGGCCTGTCCCTCACATTCTACTCAGGTAGGTGTGAAGATGTTTATTTTCACTGTTCGTTATATGTATGTACAGCACTGTGTGGCTTTTATGACATACAGCACTGATAAAAAATATTCACCCCTTTGGAAGTTTTTATATTTTTTTACACTAATCAAAAAAAACAACAACACTGTTTCCTGTCAAAACGAAAACAGTTCTCTACAAAGTAGTTAATTAGCAATAAAAAACAGAAAATAAGTGATTGCAAACGTCCTCTTCAAGTCAGTATTAATAGATGAATCTTTGCCAGCAATTGCAACTTAGAGTCTTTGTGGATACCGTAGGTCTCATTCAGCTTTACACATCAGGACACTGCAATTTTTCTCCATTCTTCTTTGCAAAATTACTCAAGAGCTGTCAGGTTGCATGGGGATCGTGAATGAACACGTTAAGCATGTGTATGTTAAACACAAACATGTTCACACTTGACAAGTATTGTATTTTAAAGCTGCACCTGACAGTTTTTAAAATGTTAACAACACATAGTAACCTGTCAGCTGCAGACTCATGTTCATCATCCAGCTGGTTTGTGCTATACAGTAAAAGTGACACAACAGTAATGAATCAGGACTTAAAGTCTGCCACGCTGCTGACACTGTTAGGCCACTGTAGTTGTTAGACAATTAAAAAAAGAAAAAACTTGTTATCTAGTTATGGAGGCCAAGACATAGACATCAAATCCTGTTATCTCAAAGTTATTTGTTTTCTCATGATTGCAAGGTAACAAATAGAATAAAATAAAGTAAAATTTGCAATGGCCATCCTCAGCTTTCCTATTTGTCGTATAGCCTACCACTCAAAGGTAAAAAAAATCCCGACTTGTGTGAAACTGGCCATAGTCCGGTACTAGAGAAATTAATATTTAGACGTGATACACAGTGATGTTAGCATTGTACTCAAAGCAAAGCTAACAAAGCTAATGTGGGAAGAGTTGAATGCTTGTATAATCACTTAATATATTGTTAACATGCATTATAAAAACTACTGACAAAGTACACGTAGCCCATCACAATTAAAACTTTACACAGGTGCTCTGCAGTACACCATGCTTACACCACTGTGTGTTTTAACACAGTACACTGCATCTCCAGTGCAGTGAGTTGAAAAACAAACTAAATACATGAAGTCCTTCTTCCTTATCACAGGTGAGGCTCAGAAAGAGATGGAGTCAGTCTCAGGCTCACGTGCCACAAGTATTGACATCGAGACAGAATCAGTGTTCAGTGGTCACATGATCCAGGCTGTTTTCAGCATGATCTGGTCCACGGTGGTCATGGAGCTGTGGAAACGTCGGAGCTCCACCCTGTCCTACCGCTGGGGGACCCTGAACCTCGCCGAGCGCTTCGCAGAGCCCCGGCCCGGTTTCCACGGTGAGATCGGGGTCAACCCAGTGACAGGGCGCATGGAGCCACTCTTCCCTGGATGGCAGAGGGACCTACGTATGGCACTGGTGTCTGTCCCAGTGGTGGGGCTGTTTCTAGGTAGGACTTGGCTGAAGTTGTATATATAAGGTACCTACCTATAGTATATAAACCAGATTTGGTTTACTCGATAACTCAGTGAAAGATGTAGACAACATTAAGTTTTCCAATGATTTGCTAAACAACAAAACATCAAGTCCAGGTCAATGTCAATGTGTGCAGATTACAAAGTCCAGATGTCTGTTTCCTCACCTCCCATCTTCTCCTTCAGGACTGGTGGTACTGGGTATGACTTGTTTCTACTGGGGGGAGGCCCTCATACAACAGCTTCACAAAGACTGGAACTCCCTGCTGTCTCAGACTTTGCTCTATGTGCCCTCAGTGACTCACATTGTCTATACAAACATGCTAGCGACCGTGTACAGGACAGTGGCACAGTCTTTGACTGAATATGGTGAGTGAGGTAGAGGAGGCGCCACAAGATGAATTACAAAGACTCAGCACATTATTAATAAAGTCGATGCAATCAGAGAGGAAGAGGAGGAAAACAAGTTATAAGAATCATCAGATTATTGGTTATTAACATCACTGCTTATAATGCTGATGGAAATGATGACCTCTTATTGTGTGTCCTTAGAGAATCACAGAGAAGAGTCAGCCTTCGAAAACCATCTGACAGCCAAAGTCTTGGTGGTTAGTTCCTCTCTCTTCTCTTTTTTTCCTTAAACGTTACCTCATATATCCTTCTAACGACAGGTTCTTTAACCAAGCTCTTTTCTCTCCTTCCCCAGTTCACCTTCTTCAACAACTTCGCCGTGCTCTTCCACATTGCCTTCTTCAAGCAGGATGTGCCTTTACTTCGTAAGGTAACAGCTGAACTCTGGTCTCAGTAAAGTGTTGTGTCTTTAAGGTGGTTCTCCGGTGGTTCAAAATAACAGAAACAGCTGTCAATAAACACAAAACCAGGCATGTTCAGATCACGTAACAGATCTTAAATGTGGGCAGCAACTCCAAGGTCTGGAACCAGAATAGAAGACTAGTCTTTGTATTAGGTAAAGTGATCTTCAGATGAAAAATCAGTGGACTTGCATTTTCAGAAGGAATGCAAAGTGTGACCAAAGAAAGTAACAAACACATAAAAACACTTCCTGAATGACCATAAAGTCACACACTCTCTCTCTCTGTCTACCTAAAGCGTCTGGCCTCTTTGCTGATAGTGACCCAGCTGGTGAACCAGGTGACAGAGGTGGTCGTACCCTACCTGGTAGACCGGTTCATCAGCGCCCCAATTAGGGCAGAGACTGAAGATGACCCACAGGAGGACAAATTTAGGAACCAAGGCAGCCTACCTGCTTTCCCTGTATGTATATAGTATTAAGAATTTCTTAAAACTGCATAGAACAATAAATAGCAGTAAAATTTTCAGTGTACGACTGTTAGCTTCTTGTTTTTCACAGGGCCTGTTTGCCGAGTACATTGAACTTCTGGTGCAGTTTGGGTATTTGAGTCTTTTCTCGTGTGTTTACCCGCTGACGGCCGTGCTGCTGCTCATCAACAATATAACAGAGATTCGAACGGACGCCTATAAGATCTGCAAGCTTTTCCGCAAACCCTTCACCCCCCCTGTGGCTGGCATGGGCGTCTGGCAGGTCAGCATGAAGCACAACACACAATACAAATGAGGCGCACCGGGTATGTCACGCTTAACCAGTTATGAGTGAACAGCTCATATCATTGTCTTGTGTGTTCAGACAGCTTTCGAGGTCCTAAGTTTCGCTTCTGTCGTGTCCAACTGCTGGCTGCTGCTGCTGTCGCCACGCTTACAGGAGTTGTATCAAGAGAGCAAGATGAGCGGTACAAACATTTTGGTGTTTGCAGTTATGGTCGAGGTAAGAAGAAGAATGGAGGGATTGTCATTAAGTTACATCTGTGAGTTTTCCTCTGACATTTTTACCTTTGTGTGCTTTTGCAGCATGTGCTCATCATAGTTAAAGTCATTTTGGCATTCCTGATCCCTGATGAACCGGAGTGGGTCCGGCAAAAGAGAGAGCGCATAGAGTACACATCCATGCAGGCCCTGAAACAGCAGGTTTGCAGCATACAGTACAGAAATGTGCATTTCATTATTAAGCATTTTGGTGTTGTCCTTCATCTGTGTGACAACTTTTTTTCTTCTCTTCCAGAAGCTTCAAGAGTCCTGATTGTGTTTCTAAATGTTGAGGTGGTGCTTTATTTCATCCTGTGCTGGGCTGCTACAAGC
The DNA here is from genome assembly GCA_032362345.1 of Sandelia bainsii. NCBI lineage: Eukaryota > Metazoa > Chordata > Actinopteri > Anabantiformes > Anabantidae > Sandelia > Sandelia bainsii. The sequence goes on along the minus strand of JAUMHL010000027.1, from coordinate 3,831,453 downwards.
AGAATATATAGTACCATCTTCAGTGTTGTGTGGACCTCAGAAGGAGAAAGACTCTCCAGTAGGCCCACAGTGCACACTTCTGTGCTACTGCTATTTCCCCAACTTAACATTAACATTAGTGTACATACATACACTGTAAGTGCAGTTGGAACAGCAGCTCTCCCCCAATATTACACAGCAGATGGAATGTACTAGTTTAATGTACAGATGCCCTTGAAAAGATTACGTTATAAGAAACAAGGATTTCACCAGGTTTGTTCAAATTTGATGGGTGAGAAGCTCGTGGAAAATCAAAGTAGTTACAGCATGTAAGGTCAAGTATTTAATGTTACTAGCAGGGTCAAAAACAGACTTTTCCCTAAAGCAGGACACTTTGAGGAATGTTTGTGCTCAGTGCTACCACCTAGTGATACGGATTTTTAGTCTGTCAGGACTAAACGCAAGCAAAATGCATATATGAAAGTCAGCCTTTAAAGCTGCTCAAATGACTTTGTATGTGTAATATAAAAGCTGTCATGTCTAGTGTTCAACCCACAGATAATTGTCAACTGACTCTGTCATACTTTAAAGCTCAGATCGGAGCATTTTAGGGTCTTTTAGCTCACTTGTTTTGATTTTATGGTCCACAGCTTTACCCATTTTAATTCATTCATTTTTATAAAAAGAATGAAACTTGTATGCGTCTGTCGGTATTTATTTAAAAGTGTATCCCAAGTGCCTAAAAGATATTTGGGAAATACCCTTATCTGGTTTTGTTTCCCTAAGTTTCCAGTCTTTGTGCTAAGCTAGGTTAGCTAGCTGCAGATATGAGAATGGTTATCAATCTCTCTGCAGGATAACAAAAAAGCCTATTCCCCAAAACATAGAACTATTCCTTTTCAGGAAATGTTACATATTGTATGTAACGTAAAAAAAAGCATCTGTGTTAGCTCCATCAAACTGAGAAACACAGCTTATATTACTGTAAATACAGTATTGTATAACAAATGGGGTGTTTAAGTTATAACTTAAGTTTAAGATATATTCTGTCCTGATATAACTATTAACAGTAAGGCAGGAATTGATGAGTCTCTGGTTGAACAGAACTTATATCTGTGTCTATTCTAGCTCCATCAATGGTACTGTCTTTTTTTGATTCTTCCTAAAATAATCACACTGTGGCTGTACTGTAGAAACATGGTTGACATCAAATAGGATCTGTAAAATAAGGTTACTATGAGTCATTTATCTGCTTTGCATTAGAAATATATTGTTTTATACCTGTTAGAGTTTTTAGTTCTTCCTCACTTGTCACTTGTGTGCCTGTAAGAATGACAGCGTGGGTTCACTGTGCTGCATTAACCAATGCACCGTATAGTCTAATTAATACTTACAATCATACAGTGTTATTGCACTGATGTAATAAAATGAACGTGCAGATGAAGTCACTTGGGAATTCTGCCTTTTCTTCCATACTTGCTGAACAGTTCATTACGTAAGTTATTGTTTTTACCACTTAGTAATATTATTTCCCGCCACCAGGAGGCACTATCTGTTTTTCATTTCATTCACATACATCTTTCCACAAATTCTGGTGGCTACAGAAAGACTCAGCTAAGATGCAGGGAAAGGATGAGAATTCCTCAATCAGCTGCACGGCATTTTTTTTGATCCATTAAGATTTTTATGTACAAAACACATGAGCTTATGTTCTATGCATCATGATAGATTAAACCTATATAACCACCTGCCTATATAAACCTGCTCTGGACCACGTATAACATGAAAATGCTGCTTTGATGTTAATGCATTTACAATAGTAGCACAGTATGTACTGACAGGAACTATTCTAGTAATAGATATTGGTAAAGTACATTAGATGACTGGACTTTGCAATTCAAAGACTAAAAAAAACATTATTAATCCCAGAAGGAAATTGCTTTGCCTTGATACAGCTGCTCTAGTTTCAGAAAGAAATGAAAAAAACTACCAGAAAAGAACCATGCCAACACAAATACAAAATAACACAAATACATAAAACTTTAACTAAGACTTTGAAAACAAGACTTTTTACTTAAAATTGAGTATCTTACATTTTACACTCCCATACTGTGACAGGTATTTGTTCAATGACTGTTTAACATCCTTTATCCTCACAGGCACATCCTGCTCACTACAGTGTATCAGAATAGCAACACCGGAGGTCTTGAAGGCCGAGGCTGGCTGCATTAACCCTCCATGGGGCAGTGGTGAAAAATGATTCAGAAGTAGCAGTGCAAAACTACTCTATTACAAGTAAAAGTCATGGATTTTACTTTTTAATTTTAAGGTACTAGCTTTATGTGCTAGTTACTTTGTAGATGCAGATTCTTTATATAAAATATAATAAAGATAATGGATTATTTTGTACTACAGATTAACAACCTAGCTGTACATGAAGTGGTTAAAATCAAGTCACATCAACATCAGAGCATCAATAACGATAGTGCAGTAATAAATGTAATTCTGCATAATGTGTATATTTTACTTTAGGTTCTTTAAGTATATTTTGATGCTAATACTTTTGTACTTGTAAAGTTTCTAATGCAGGACAGGAGGAGTACAAGAATAAAGTAGCAGTAGTACTATTTAAACTGCATTTTTGTGAAATAAACACACTAGACTCATCCATGTTATTGATTTAACCAATTTTAATAAATAAATACAGAAAAATAAGTTCATGGCTCCATAGAGATGTGGTCCTAGTTACAATGCAGGTCAGTAGACACACAGACACGCTTAGGGGAAGAGGAGGAGACAGGCTGCACTCACACAGGAACAAATAACAGGATTTTATCCCTCTTCTGCACAGATTTTATGCCTCCACAGCTGATGAGATTTGAGTGATTAATCAGATTTCATATGACATCCACTCCTTACGTGGGAAAGAACCATCCAATCACAGGTTGCATGTTAAAAATCGAACTGCCATAAAGATGCAGTGACCCACAGGAATAAGCTCTAACAGGACGATGTAGCTTGTTGTACAGACTTTGTGTTCCTCTACAGAACTGTGTGAGGTTAAAAACAAAACAAAGTAAAAGTATGTTTGTGAAAATATAGAAACACAAGAGGCACCATATGGTAAAAGAATACCACGCAGAGGGAGTCATCAGCTACAAAAATAACATGTCTAAATGGTCTAAATAACCAAAAAACTAAAATCCATCAATCCCAGGATACTGCTTGTAGAAAGCTACCGTCTGCAGTTGTCACACTGTGTGCAATTCATCATTCAGTGGGTTACTTCAAGGTACGGTTACACAAGAACTGTCCTGTCAGATGGACACATGGAGGTATATTGTGGTAAATAACAGTAATAACATGAACAAAGTCACACATCTCTACAGAGAACTTAACTCTTTGTCATGTTATATAAAAAAAATGATATCATGGAACTTCATCCAAATTAAAACTGTTACGATTAAATACTTAAAGGTTCAGTATAATTAAAAACACCTTCAAATGCCAGGAAGACCTGCATCCCAATTCATGAACCAACAAACAGTATCAGACAGTATATCAGGACAAGTCATTATATCAATAAGACTTTAGGATTTAGAGAACAGATCATACCAACAGATCAGCCTTAAGCATATAATATACAGTATCCTATCATATAACAGTCTCAGCTTATATTAAGAGCTTTTAAACAAACATGAAGCAGGTTGTGCAAAGGGAAGAGAAAACAAGTGCTACTCTGTAGCAGAAGCTGGTTCAAAGTTTATTCTACATGATATAATATAAAATATGAAGTCATGGATCTACTGAGTGCACATGCGAGAATATTCTGACCGTACGAGCTTTTTACAGTCAGAACTGAAATCACACGGTGGCCACATACAGTATGAAACCCATTTGACCATTGTAGGCACCTTTTCAACAAACAAAATAAGACTAGCTTATTCAATGCAAACTGATGCAGTCATTCTGTTGATCTCTTGCTGTCTTCTTTCTTCAGTCCCCCCTGTCTCTCGTACTATTGGTTCTAAGCTACAGATTAGACACAGTCTAGACATTGGTATTCTATGGTTGCTTCTGTACACAGCAGCAAATTCAAGAGGTTCTACTATGTCTGACACCACCTCTAGCGTAAAACGATGTTGATTACATTAGCGCACTTCTAGAAACGGAGTGTTTGTAGGTATGAAGCTGTACATGTCCCATCCTGTACATTTGTGTGCTGAGGGCCTTCCCTGTCGTGCTTCTAGGTCTGTGCAGCGAAAGGCTCAGCACTGAGTTGCTACTTCACATGGTTTGTGCTCAGTCGATAGTCACCTGCAGACTGTTAAACAGCCTGTGTGTCCCGAGTGAGTGAGCAGCACGTCGCAGATAGCACCCAGGCTGACATCACTTATAGCACATGGCAGCAGTTGTACTGAGCCAGCGGGAGGATCTTGGGCTTCTTGTGTGTCGGCAAGTTGAAGGCCAGAGCTTTCTCACACAGAGGGAACTGGAAGAGTCTCTCACGCAGCTTTATGCTGTGCCGTTTCCCCTGCTCCACCCTCACAGCAGCCTCATTGCGGGTCCCCAGTGCATTTAGGGGTTGAGATCTGTCTGTCAAGAGGTCACCTCTTCTCCCTTCCTCTGTTTTTTCTTCTCGTTCTCCTTCTCTTTCTACCTCCTTACCATTCAGGCTGAGTCTAGCAGAGGATGTAGAGATGGAGGGAGGGCATTTGTTGGTGTTGTTGTTGGGTTCTTCTTCGTCTTTTCCTCCCTCTGTGGCTGTGATGTCTGGCTCCCCCTGACAGCACGGGATGACCACACCAGGTAGAGATGGTGGAGGAACTCCAGTGTTGTGACTGACTCCCTTGTCTCCGTGACTGACCGGTTGGTCTGAAATCACACACCTACTGTCTTTCTCTTTTTCCACTGGTCTCTCCACTTTGTCTTCCACCTCCTCCTCTTCCTCCTCCTTCACCACTGAGCTTCCTAAGTCTTCTTCTCTTTCTTCCTCATCATCTGCTTCATCAAACTTCTCCTCAGCGTCTTTCTCTGGTTCTGCTACTAACAAAGACACCACACTTTCTCCCTCTTTTACCAAACTGCATTCCTCCTCCTCCTCCTCCTCTTCTTCCTCACAGATCTGCTGCAGCACAGGCAGGTTCTTGGTAACCGGAGGCTCCTCAGCTGGAGGCGGACGGAGAGTGATGCTGAGACTGGGCTGCCAAGGCCCATTGAATGCCTGCTGAAGAGGGGACCTCGCAGCAAGCAGGTCTCCACACTCGGGCATGCCGGAGTGGGGAGATCTGGGAGACAGTGGCCCTGAGAGCCAGTGGGGTGGGGCTTCTGGGCTAAGCAGGGCGTTATCCAACCCCTTCAGCCAGTCGTGAGCCACGATCTCCTCAAGTGAGGCGCGGAGAGATGGATCCTTCTGGAGCATCCTGGAGATCAGACTGACGAGAAAACAAGAGCGACAGTTGTTGTTTTATCAAGACATATACGTGCTTATTGCATTCTTCACAGTTTAGTGATCAGGCCTTACAAAAACTGATCTGATGCACTGTGACCTTAGTTAGAGCTGATCTAATCCACCTTAATCAACCATTAAAAGTTTAGTGTCCAGGAGGTTTTTCTGTTCTGTCAAGCTCATTTTCTGAAATCAAATAAACCGCCATGTTACACAGGGCTAATCTCATTTGAACGGGATATAATTCAGTGTATAAAGGCATTCATACAGTGAGCTTTCACAAAAAGAAGAGACATGCCTACTGCTATTATTTTCTTCTATGGTGTAAATCATGTATATTTTAAAGCAGGTTTAATTCTATATTTGTCTCATGTTCTTGTTGCTCTAGTAAATGGTGTATAGGATGGACTGTGCTGATTCTGTATCACTGTGCAACAGTCAGTGCTTTTTGAACATCAGAGAAACTGATCAGTTCTCATTTGGGAACCAAACACCCTGAAGCAAACCAACATATAGCTTGTGAACCTCCTATTTTTGATTGAAATGCTCAGAACTTGGTTTGCAAATGAGAACTGAACCAGTTCTCTGTTGGTCGAAAAGCACCACCAGTGATGACCTTTTTATCTCAAGGTAACATCACTCCCTGTCCAAATGAAATGTGCAGCAGCAGTTCAAACTCTGAACATATCGATGTTTACTCTGATGTCCTGTGAGCTGAGGACAGTCTGACTTGTGTGTACTTTGGATTTGAGGTGTGAAGAGTGAAGGTTAAGTGAGAAGACACAATTATGTGGGAATGTGTTTGTGTGCCTCTGACAAGACTAGCTGAAGATTCATGGCCACAGATATTTTTGTATTGAAGAATAGCCAAACATTTAATAGAAGTGTTCACTCAAGCTTCAAACAGGCTTGAGAAGACTCCGAGACAACTAGGACACTAAAATTATCCACTGAAACACACACATGAGATGATTTTACGGTCAGCAGCTTCTTGAGACGGGGTCACCCACCACATCTATTTAACAGCACAAAACCACTGGGAGAGGATAAGACTTTACAATCAAGAAGTAAAACATGCAGAGATAATAAAGTCACTTTATATTTTACAGACAACTCTTTTTTTAAGCTTCGACTGCAGGACAGAGTTCATCCCTACTTTGCCCCTGTGATTATACTCACTTGCTGCAGTCGATTGAGACATGTTCGGGGATGGAGTAGCGACAGTCGAGAATCATGACAAGAGTCTCGCTGTCGTTTGTTTCCTGGAAGGGAGGGACTCCACACACCAACATGTACAGGATCACCCCCAGAGACCAGATATCTGGAACACAGACACACGGAAAAGCACAAAAATTAGCCTTAAATAGCAAAGCAACTCAGGTCTTAAAATAGCAGACAATCCCTCTGCTCTCTCTGTCGCATCATGAATGTTCATGGTTCATGAGGGATATTTAAACATATTTGACTTGAGAACATGCAGCAGTTATTTTCTGAATTCGCCTACAGATGACATGGGAATCTGATCCTGTCCTACGACTCTACATAGAAGGATCAACTTTGGATCAAGCTTAAACTCGATCTTTCTTTATTGATCCCAGCCGTGAAGTTTTATTTTATCGTGCCTTGTCCACATCCTTGACGGAGAGGTTAAAGATCAGGGTGAGCAACAGTGCAGTATCACTGGGGAGTATAAGGCTACATTAGGTTATTCCTCAGTGAAGTGAAGAAATAGAAGAGGAAAGTGCATGTGTAACAGCTGGATGTCCGGTTTGGCATGTCTGAAGTGTGACGCCAAAGCTGTAGACGGCTGGGCTTGGTACTCTTGACTCAAATACAGACATATTCTCCCTCTCTCTCACACACACACACACACAGGCTTCCTGGTGCTGACCGACAATGCTGACAGTGTGTTCTTTTTCCCCTCCTCCCTTTCCTTCCTTCCCCTTCTCCCCCCTCCTCACCCACATCTTCATGCAGGCTCAGTGAGAGGAGGCAAACTCAGAACAGTCTCAACCAGGCTAGAACGGCGTGGAACACGCAGACATGCAGAGGAAAAGGAGTTGAGGGCTGAAGGCCATAACAAACAGAGGGCTTGTTGTGGTGGTATGCTATTCTGAGAATGAGCTCACTTTCCTTTTTCTATCTGTCCTTGTTTTTCTCCCAAACACTGGAAATAAGACCTCTGCACATTCTGTTCATATTGTGTATTAATCCCCGATTCAGGAAAAACAACATCTAAAAAATTGCTGCCTCTGCTAATATCACATTAGTTTTCCGATCCAGTTGAAGGGCAACTCCAGTTTTGACCTTGTTCTTTTTCCAGTCATTGCAGTCTTAATGATTGATTGTTTAATCATAATCAGTGTTGTCACTGTAAAGTTTTACAGGGGCCACTGCACTCTAAATCACACTGTGATTAAAACACAGTAGCACACAGTATTACACTTGTCTGTTTGACCTATCATTACATTTCCACAACAACTGTTCATCTGATTTTTTAGGTTTCTTTACATGTTTTGCTGCTGGCCAGATCAGAACAGTGTGAGTAAGTAATAATTCTGACATTTATAATCTGCTGACAAAAACGGAAATGGTGCTATTTTTGGGACAAAGAAGCCTACTTATTTTAAAAGCTAAATGCTGCCATCAACATCCTGTTGTGAGAATTTATGCTCACACTATCAACAGACTAAGACTGCAGCGTCACTGCTTGTGCATTAACTTGTAAATTAGTTTACACTATTTGAAAGTGCACATGACAGTGCAATATGTTTGAGGCTATAGATGCATTGCTGAAATGTGGATTATATGCAGCGGCATAAAACTGTAAGATTAAAGAGCAATAACAATATTCAGTTGTATCAGCAAAGATCCCAGAAAACGTGCTGTTGTCAAACACCTGCCTGTACATACGTGTTTTCATTATATTATGCTACGCAGATCAGATATCTCCTAAGGGTATTGCATGTCAAAATACAATACAAATCTAAACACTAGTTCATTCAGATCCACATCTATCCAGAGATTCTCACACGTACCAGTCCCATGTGTGATAAACATTAAGACACTGTCCCACATTACATTCATGATGGTCTAAACAACAGTCTTCAGTGCTCAACATGCAATGTACACTTGCATGCATTTTCACCAGCACCCTCACAAACTCGCTTTCCGTCTAGAGAAGTGTTATGCAACAGGGAGGAGAAGCCACTGAGTGTACTGGGAGTGTACTTTTCTCTGCTCACTGGGGAATATCACACATTCTCACCACACATCAGTGGCCTACTGACAGCACGCACGCACGCACGCAGGCACGCACGCACACACACACGCACACACACTGAACGTACAAACCAGATGTAGATGTAGGAGGAACTGACGTGGTCCTGTTCAGGGGTCGCTCTTTTGCTATTGTCAAGACCAAACATGTCATAAAGAGTGAAGAAGAAAAAAAGCAGCACCGTGCCAAAGTGGCCCCTAAGTTCAGACAAAAAAATGCAGCGGATTTTTGCCCTCATTTGCACGACAAAGCCAGAATTACCCAAGATCCACTGCATGATGGTCACTTCATAAAACTGTGCACTAAGGTCATCAGTCACTCATAAATATACTGTAGATGAACTGGAACTATTTTGAGGCCATTTTCTGATGATCTTCACAAATCTCATTACTCTGATACGACTGTGCACTAATGTGATGGTCCTGATAAAACTGTGCTGTGCATGTAGAAGGGTGGTTTTTTTAACCAATATATTCAACATCTTAACATTATAACAGCCTGAGTAATATTAACATGACACAGGAAACTGATCTTCATGTGTAAAACAGCCACTGAAGAGTACTACCTCTTTAAGACTGAAGTCAGTATCAATGAAGTGGACAGTTTCATCGTCTTAAAAGTACATTCACGCATTAGGACGTGTTGTACACAAAGAACTCTTTTATAATCAGTGTTGTGCAATTTTTCCTCTAAAGTGACTTGTCTGTTTTTGGATTTTGTTGCTAAGAGAGATGATTATCATTTCCAACACACACAGTGGTGGTGTGCTAGATCTGTGCTTTTTAGGCCTTCAAAAATCTTTGTTGATATAAACAGTCCCGCAGCCTTCAGCATTATATAAAAACACTGACAAAGGGGTTTGTCTGTTTTGTTCCTTGATCTAAAATAAGATGTTTATTGGGGGGCTGTTCACACAAAAAAGCAACCCTCCACCCTCGATCAGAGAAATGAGTGGTGTATATGATGTGGTGGAGGCATGGAAAGTCATAAACTAAATTCTTTGCTGTGGTTCAATACAGCAGCAAATCAGAGAGAGCCTCAGACTTCCTTACTGTGTCTGGTTTATTATGATTCACAAGTCTTGTGAAACGCTCTTTAAAGAAAGGAACTGACACCAAACACCACTTTTTGTTATAGAGCTTTGGAAAGCACATTTTCTGCCATCAAATTCAAATGTTCCTACACTGAAAAAATAAAAGTTATCTAAATGGTAAAGTCAATTAGACGACTAATCCACCAAACAGGCTTCAAGTACATCACCATCGACTGCTTTTCTTAACAAGCTTAATGAGCTTTAGGATGAACAACAGTGCTGTGAAAAAGTATTTGCCCCTTCCTTATTTTCTTTATTTTTTGCGTATTTGTCACACTTTAATGATTCAAATAATCTTTTAAAAACTGCATTTTGTATTTATACTGATTATCTTTGTGTAATATTAAAAGTAGTTTGATGATCTGAATCACTTAATGTGACAAATATACAAAATAAAAATAAAAATCAGGAAGGGGCAAATACTTTTTCACAGCTACATCTAGTGTGCAGTTCTACTACAACTACATACATATTTACACCTCACTCTCACTGTCTAAATATAAGTGAGTAACTGCTGCTCAGAGAGCCTTACATTATGTGTCAAATACAGGATTTCCCACTACACTAAACATAACTGACTAATTTAAGTCTTCTTCCCTTCTTATCTGCCATTTTACAAAAGTTTGTTGCCCAACTTCTCTGTCCTAACTCACCAATCAGTGTCTCATATTTAGATTTTCTGCAGCCTAAGAACATTAACATACACATCTGTGGTCTTACTCTGTGACGATGACGTGAAGCTCAACCTTAAGTCTCAAACTACAAAAACTGTACACACATGCATGCCCACGTACATTATGTAACTGTAGTTTATTTTCTGTTAAAGGCAACAGGCCCTGTACAGTATACCTCCCTGTGTCTCCTCCACATCATATGACTATCATCAAGCACAAACACACACACACTCTGTCCTTAAATGAAGACTCCCAGCAGTGATGGAACCACAGTGAATTTAACAGCAGTCTGTTTACATAAGACGGAGATATCAAAGAGACAGAGAGCAGTCTATCTGTGTGTAGAGACGAGTTTATGAGTCACCTTACTAAGCTGAGATCACTAAGGGACGTCTCTTCCTCAGTGCAGCTCAGGATTAACATGCACATACACACATGCACATTGGTTTTGTTATAGCTGTGAGGACACTCATAGATACAATGCATTCCCCAGCTCCTTATCCTAATCTTAACCATCACAACTAAATAACTAACCTCAACTATTATACTTAACCTGTTTCTGATCTTAAACCTCAAACAGCCAGTTGAAGTTGCAAGGAATCGGCCAACGTCCTCACAAGGATGGTGTTAAACTAAAATCTGTACAAATGTGTATTTATAGTTGTGTATGTGGGTGATGGAGATGTACATTTGTATCGAAGTGATGACATAATCATAATATCCACAGGTTGAGTCATCTTAAAATAAAAGGCACTTCAGTCAAAATGAGGCAGAAATCTGTTCCTGAGGAGGTAATGATAAAACACACACATGGATTTAAATGGACACCCTTTGTGTGGGCACTTTTAGAAACAGGAACTAACAAGAAATAAGGAACTAATGCAACTCAGAAGTCATGTTGAAGTTATGGATACATGTGAGCGGTGTGTCTTCATTGCCCCTCCTTTTTATACACAAGCCGTGCCCTTGGTTAACAAAGAAACCATCTCCCAGAGACCTTTAGCAGCCCAGTAACAGCATGGAAATAAATGTTTCTTTAGTTTTTTTAACCACACTTACACTGGCTTTGACAAACTCATCCCTGTGTGTGGGCAGCATTTCCTTTAAACTAAAATGAATGCTGTAGACGTCCTTCCACAAGAACAGCCACTAATTGCAGTTGGGTTGCATTTGTATTCAGTGCAGATGCATTTGTAGACACCAGAATAAATAATGCTTAAATGCTGCCAAAGTCCAGCCTAGTCCAGCTTAGTAGATAAAACCACAGACCTCCCTGAAGCAGACATGCTGTGTCTCCCCCCAACAGACACAAAACCAGATCCCTCAGTTTCCCTTCTGTTTCTAATGTCCATCAGTACAGACGAACCTATCTACTATTGATGAGCAGTGTTGCAAAGTACTTTCTCTTTACACCACTCACAAGTGCCTGCTATGCAGTGTGAGAGCCCAGTGGTGAGCTTGCAGTGTTAGGATCCACTGCAGAACGTGCCCAGTTGGCTCATGACTGGCTGGCTTGCTTAGATTGACCCAGATACACACACTAATCCTTTATGGACATACACACGCGTGCATATGCACACATCCATACATGCACACAGGAATTAACAGCAAGGGCACACTGAGCAAGGAACATACACATACTGGGATACAAGAAAATACACATGAATATAGACAAGGGCTAAAAGGTCCACATGAGCTCAGGCAAACAGAAAACTGGAAACCAGCTGAATTTGGCATATTATAAACTGATTGTCCTGTTAGCAGTTTGTTGTAGGTGTCCCAAACAGGCTCACACAATTTTGTTTCCCTTATCTTACAAAAGGCTCCAGAACAGCTACAGAATGAACCAGGGGGAGGTGGGGATTGAATTAACTTGAATTAGTCAAGTTAAAGTAGATTTTACATCTTACAACATTACAAACACTGATCTCAGAACTGAACAACTTGAATGCTTCAGATAACTTCCGACTATGATATGAATGGATGTAAGTGAGTTATGTCAGCATCAGCAGCACAGCTACAACCCTAGGAGTGTAACTACAAGCCTGCACATACTTTCTTATCTAGGCCAGTGGCTACTGACCTTTCAGGCCTGTGACCCTTCAAACGAAGAGATAACTACTTGTGAGCCGTTGTCTTCAGTTACACTGGTCTACCAGTTGTGACAGAGTGACTTTCTCCCTTGTATTATATAAACTATTCATCATGGATAAAACTGTCCAGTAACACAGAAGAAGGTTTAGAGGAAACTATCTCTGACAAAATAAACTGATGGAACACAAGATTTTTTTTTCTCACTTTCCTATTCTATTATTCATCTTAAGACCCTATGTGGGGGGTCATACCCTGACCTCGGGAACCACTGTAGTCACACAACAGTTTTTTTTTAACACCGCTAGATGCAAAAAAAAAAGTATATTTCTCACCAACGGCTGGAGCATCGTACTCTTCCCCCAGCAGAATCTCTGGAGCGGAGTACGCCAGCGACCCGCAGCTGGTGGCTAACATTGTCCCGGGTTGAAATAAGTTGCTGAAGCCAAAGTCTGTCAGCTTCACTGCCCCCTGCTGGGGAAAGAACACCACATTCTCTGGCTTCAGGTCCCGGTGCACCACGTGAAGCTGGTGGCAGTACGCCACAGCGCGCACTATTTGGGCGAAATGACGCTTGGCGGTGCCCTCAGCCACTCCTCCCTCGTGGCGGAGGATGTAGTCGTAGAGGTCGCCCCCCTCAGCCAGCTCCATCACCAGGTAGAGGGTTGTGGGTGTGTCGATGACCTCGTACAGGCGAACCACGTTGGGATGCTGCACCAGCCTCATGCACCTGAAAATATTAAGATAAATCATATAATAAAATCATATCATTCAATGGAGCAAACCAAACATGTATGAATGTGAGCTTTTAATAGAAGTTTAATAGAAGTGGTGATTCTTCACTAGCAGACAGCAGCATCCATATTTTGTTCCATTTCTGGCTCAGATGAGACTCAAAGGGATCACACAGTCTAAAATCAGTATGTCTGCTTGAAATTCTATTAAATCTGACCTAAAAAATATCTCACTACAAAGTGCATTTGTTTTTCTGATCCTAATCATTTTTTATATTTTTCAAAATAAGTTGTATTCCATACCTCACTTCCTGTAAGAGGTGGCTTGTTGCCAAAACATCAAGTTTTGTCTTGTCAATCATCTTGACAGCCACCAGTTGCCCGGTGTTGACATGACGAGCCAGTTTAACCACAGCAAAGTGGCCCCTGCCCAATGTCCGTCCCAGGTGGTATAGCCCGCTGAGATCAGAGCGACCCGGGCTGCATCTGGGGTTGACATGTTCATCCTGGGCTGTGGTTATTTCTCCAGAGGAGTCCATGTTTGAAACAAAAAGGGGCTTCAAAAGAGATGACGGTACAGGAGGGACTGAACTGGAGGGCTTAAGGAGCTGGAGGGGGAAAAAGAAGATGGAAAATAGTTGTGTCAGGTGTCCAAGGGAGGAGGGGGTGCTGGGTAGCAAAGTTCCTCACTGGTGGGGAGTCGGCTGCCAGGACAAAGAAAAGACAAAACAATGAGACTAAATAGACTGGGTTGATAATTGTGGCCTTTGGCCCTAAGGGAAAAGGGCTTTAGATGAGGTCAGCTGCTGCTAATGCCTCATCCTTTCAAACGCTGGATCAGAAATAGATTGACATTTCACATCTTTTATCAAAAGAACAAGTTTCTATCAAGTAGGGAAGACTAGCTTACAATGTATAATAGTTATTGTACAATGAGGGCAGCGGAGGGTAAAATAATCTTTTATCGTCTGTGATGTTGAAGCATTGTGTTTGGCTCTATCTCAAATATCACCCATCCAGCACAAATGGCACGTCAAATCAATACTGTAACAGGAAACCATAATGCATGTTTGTGTGTGTGTGTGTGTGTGCATGCGAGTGTGTGTTTGTGTGCCATTAGTTTGGCTAAGAGGGTCAGAAGGTGGCACTGGACCTAATGATGTCATCACCGCATCTTCCCCAGGGTAACAAGTTCAGCCTTCATCATCCTCATTATAATGAACATCACCCGTACAATTATCACTAAATGTCAACTTCATTGTTGTTTTCTTTATTATTTTCATTCTTTTTAAGTGTCAGCAGTGTCAACATCCCCAACAACATCACAATCATCACTTGTTCGTCCCCACAGAGCAGCAGTATAGACAACGGCAGCCTTTTCCAACATGTTTAAAGTCCCCCTCGCAGCTTGACTGAGCTCGGTGGACACTAGCAGGCCTCACTGTGTTAACATGAGCAGATATCGTTGGCTTTCACACTTTTACCAGATCCAAAACACTACGTAATCTTGCCACGGGCTGGCACACTTGTGTTAAGGCCAGCTGTTCTCTACTTGGCCTCAGCTGCAGTCCCGAGTTGGCGAATACGCATTTACAGGCACTGTTCAACAACATTTCCAGACAAACGCTACAAACAGCCTCACTGACAGCAGCTACCGGAGCAACTGTAAAAATACCCTGAGCTCGGCGCTAACTTACCATTGTTGTGATATCCCGAAGCTGCTGCGAGCCGCTCAGCCAGCGGTCCTCTCTCTGTCACTCCACTGCCTCGCACTCAACTGTCACCGCTGAATTCAGGCGCAGAAAGCGACAACGCCGCCTGCTCGTTTTGTTCTTTCACAGTTCTCCATGCTCGCCGTCCGTGTGTGTGTCTGCGCACACTTTTCTCACGTCTGCCCGCTTCTGCCGCTTCACTTCGCTCCACAGTCTCGAGCTGCCTTGTGCGTCCGCGCGCTCCGCTCCGCAGAGACACAACAGACAAACTGAGCCGGAGGACGACGGGAACATCTCGTGCTCCGCGCGTGCACGTACGGTACGCACCACGCGCGCGTGCGTCCAGCTTCCTTCTGACGTCAATGCATTCCAACTCGCTCCCGCGGCGCAGCGGCAGGCCGCGACAGCGAGCCTCTCGTACGCAGCGGAGGGAGGAAAAGGACTGAATGACTGTTTCCAAGTCCAAGTAATTATATAACTGAGTAATGTGTTGTTTTCCCTCTAAACACCAGGCTTCCATGAGCTGTAACGCTGGGTACATAATAGCTCGCATTCCTCACGTGCTTTTGTTGTAATTCACACAGAAGACTCGAGGACCGCAGCGGAAATAAGGACTTAAAAAGTTGTTTCCATTTATACGCCTAGTTTTCTATTAGCAACTGGAATGCCCTGAGGAAAGTTGGCATTTTTCTCCATAGGGAATTACAGTGTGTCAAATAATAATCACTAATGATGTCAGCATGTAGGCTAAATGTAAGCTTTTTGTGTGTATAGTAACCTATAAGAGCCACCATGTGTCACATGATGTCATATGCGCCATCACAGCCTACTGACATTATTATTCTTGAATGGCTTTATTTAATTTCTTTTTGTTTTACATTTCAATTATTACAGTACTGTGAAGCTGCACTAGTCTGCTTGGTGATCTCATCCCAGCTGCTCTTTGTTTCATCTTACCAGTCAACCTGCAGAATAGTGGGGCCATCTAGTGGTATTTTTCTTTCTTTCTTTCTTTCTTTCTTTCTTTCTTTCTTTCTTTCTTTCTTTCTTTCTTTCTTTCTTTCTTTCTTT
>JAUMHL010000027.1:3804681-3815270 GCA_032362345.1 Sandelia bainsii | reverse complement strand
TTTCTTTCTTTCTTTCTTTCTTTCTTTCTTTCTTTCTTTCTTTCTTTCTTTCTTTCTTTCTGTCTGTCTGTCTGTCTGTCTGTCTTTTACTAACATCATTATATCTACCTGCATCCTGCACACTCCTGTCTGCCAACATCCAGACAAAGGATGGAGTTTTGGGTTTCTCTCTCTTCCTCTCACACACATACACACACAGATGCAAACCAACAAAGAAACTCTGTTTGTTTCATATATTCCATCCATCCATCAGGTCTACTGACCTGAAGTGATCTGTATTTAGAGGCTACTATAATATTACTATATATCATAGGGATAGATCAGTTTTCTAACAATCAACTGTGTAATATTTGAAACAGTTAGATGTCATCTGCTGGTATAAAGAATGACACTGTGACAATAGACTGTGTTTTAAGTAGCCTATCACACAACATGCACTTATAATAGTTTCGCTATGACCTCAGAGCCACTGACTGCAGCATGTGCTGGAAGACATACTCAGATCATTTATTTACCACTCTGTAAAAGAGCTCCTTTCATAATTATTATTACATTTTTGGATTATAGTTATTGTGGCATTCACAAGCTGTTGCAGCTGGTCAAAACTGACCTAATTGTACAGATGATAACATACTGCTGTGTCTTATGATTACACTTTATCTATCGGATGCTTAAAAATAACAGTGACTGAAATTATATTGTAGAGCAGTAAAAGTACTGTACTATTTGCTGCTGAAATGTAGTGAAGTATGGAGTAGCAGAAAACTGAACTACAAGTAAAGTACACATACCTCAAAAATATACTTAAATACAGTATTTAGACACCAAACAGATGTACATAAGTAATACTGATGCATTTCTGGGAAAAGGCAATGCTGCTGTTTTTCCAAAAATGACAAATAAATATATACCTTTGCTTCATTTCAAATTACAAATTTTACATCTGACCAATATTTTTTTCAGATTTTTTATTGACTCAAAAAGACCATTATTATATTGAATGGAATGACGTATAAACCAAATATACATCCCGGTCATGTGAAAACAATGGCACCAGATGCAATGTTAGTGACTTAAACAAAAGTCAGTCGTTCTTCAAAATTACATCGAATTTACATACAACTGGCTGTAATAACATTATTTTGTCTCACCCCATTGAGAACAGAATCACAACATGCAAACTCCTAAATTACACAGCTGACACACTCTTTCACACAAAAAGTACATTACAATATTCACCAAATTAATAAATAATAATTACAGGAGTGATATATTAGATTGCATTAGATTTAGTAAAGTGTACATAATAAACAGCCAAATACACATTTAGCTTGTTTACCTCATGAAACTAAATAACTAAATAAAATCATAAATAGTAATCAGTTAGATTGCAGCAAGTAATCTGAATTTTAAATTATGTTAAATTATATATTGTAGTTATATTGTCGGAATGGGTGAAAATGCTGCTCTTTGGTCATTGTGTTTAAACTGCACATGTCAAGTCAAGTCAGTACAGTGATTTAGTTTTTAGTCTGAGGTAGAGCAGGTATCTTCATCATGGATACAGTGCATGTGTCATGTGTCATGTAGCTGATGGTCAAACATCACATCAAGAACCCTCTCTCTGGTATCAGAGCCTTTGTCAGTCTGCTCCGCATGATCACCTTGGTTGAATACAAGGGCAGCTCCAGAATCGAATGACACGTCAAAGACGTGGGTAAGAGCTGATCATGGGATCCCAACTCAATGTACTTCATTCGAATAAGCATCTTTATCTGGTTCATTCCAAGAACAGGAACCCTCCTAAAACCAGTCAGGAACACTAAGGAACATCAGTGGAGGAAAAAATATAAAGTTACATTTCTCTCCACAAAACTGGCTTCAAACCTTGACTGAAACAAATTAATAAGTACGTTTATGTCTCACCAACATGCACTGTGTGCCTAATAAACATGATAAATGTATGTTTGTTAACATAAACATTTGCAAAGCTGCAATGTTTGAATCCATGTTGGATATGTTTTCTTCTTTACTCTCTATGTGTGTGCATTTCTACTCACTGTCAATCAGTTGAAGATAGCCTTTGCAGCACATCATTACAACATTTACAACACATCATAACATGTTAACATATATAATATAATAATACAGAATAGAATAGAATAGAGTATATACCAGATTTTACAGGTTTCAAATAATGAAAAGTTCTTATAATTGTGCACAATACTTACAAAGAAAATCTTTCTTCTGTTCTTCAGTTAGTTCATCAAAAACCTCCCAAAACATCTTTATGGTAGGGTGGTCACTGTGGTATGTCCACTCATATTGTGTGTTCTACATTAAGTGAAAAAAAACAAACACGTGAAGATGTCAAACATCAGAAGAAAAGTACAACACTTGGAGCTCTTATTTTGAAGGTACCTGTTTCAGCTTTGCCCAGTCATAGACGTCTTGGCCCACCAGCACTCCCTGCAGCTCCTCCGGTCGAAATAGCTTCACCAGATCTTGGTCACACACCTGGAAGAAGCCTCGCTTAAACTCCTGAAACACACTCTCCACTGATGTGTTGAAGGCGTGATTCACGTAGGCTTCAACAAACTCCTTCCTGTTTAAAAGATTACAAATTTAATTCAACAAACATTTCTCCAAGACAAAACTGACTTTGATACAGGGAATATACATAAACTAGATATTAGGTAATTTGATAATAAATGTTCAGTCTTACTTATTTTGACCTGTCACTGGCTTTCTAGGATTTTGGGAATCAAGGTCAACATCCATCCCATCCCAGCTGATCTGTTAATCATAAGAAGGAAGATGTTAGTGACACCACAGCATTACTAACTGTAATGTTGTAAGAGATGTGACACATTGCAGGCCATCTTTGAAACACCAACCAAAAAAGACTGGTCCAGCTCTTCTATGACATCATCTTCATAGTCCAACATGCACTTCAGACGCCTTGAAACAAAACTCAGTTATACCAAAAGAACTGTTCACTTGTTGTAGTATTTACAAGATACTGCAACCTTTCAGTCATCACAATGTAAAACCACAAATTTGTACGTATACTGACTTTCCAACCGGGCTGAACCCTATCAGATCCTCAAGTGTTGGTTTTATGTCGAGCAGCTTCTTGAACAGAGCCAGTGGGAAGGGTAAGTATATGATGCACTGGTTGTACAAGGCCAGTCCACACAGAACCCCAAACAGGAAGAAGGTTTTTCTGTCCTCCTCTGTTGCCTGTGTGTTAAATCAAAATCTCATAAAATTGTTTGAACTGTTGATTGATTTTCCAGTATCTGCAAAAATAAAACAGCATTTTGTTCGACAGTGATCCCCGAGTCTGTGGTTCAAAAGTACTTTTCACGTGTGAGCATAAAGTCTTACTTTTGAGGGGAACCACGCCAGTGTTTCGGAGTCATTAAACATGAACATCCCAGATTTAGGAGACACCATGTCACGAAACAGGTGGTGAAAAAAGTCTCTTTTGTAGACATCTGTGATGTTTGTGTCCTCATCAAAATACACCTGAGAGACAAAAAGTCTTCCTGTTAGATACAGTCAGATGAGAATAATTACAAAATAATACAACTATGGTTTAAACATAAGGTGAAAACTAAATATTTACCACTAGTGGCTTTTTGAGGGTAGTGTGATGAGCAGCAGACAGCTGTTTGAAACAGCCTTCCAGAAGTGATGCTCGCTTCAGTTTCAGTTCAAAGTAAAGCGATACAGACAGGGGGCCACATCCTAATGACGGACTGAAAGTCGTCTGGTGTTCTCTCTATAATACAATCCAAAACATAATTTTGAACATGGAAAACATGCATAAAACACTAATAAAAGGCAATTTATTAGGGAGATCCAGGTTAAGTCACCTGAGTCCATTCAGAATTTTTGTCAAAAGCCATTTTCTTTGAATTCAGATCCATCACAAATGGGTTACATAGGATAAGTGGCTGATAATTCACATCCTGAAAAAAGAACATACCAGTACTTAACTTTTACCAAAAAGTGACTGAAAGAGAGAGTGAGAGAATGATTTGACTGCCATCAAACTGCCTTTCTATAGTAATACTTTACCTTGTTTTTTGACTTTGAGCGCCAAAGCCTCACATCCTCTTGAAGGAGCGTTTGGTTAATTTCCAAACAGTAGGTTTTTTCAGGGATTTTCTGACGTCCTGCATTCCTGTTGTTGGCCTTGAAAACATTTATATTAAGAAAGATTTCAAAAAAAGTTCTTGTAGAAAAGGAGAGTAGGTTACTTCTGGTATAAATACTAACATTGTACATGTGCTGGAGGACTTGTAGCAGGCTCTTTACTCTAGAAGTGACTTCAGAATTGAGAGGAACAGGCTGAAAGGACAGGATCTCTGAGAGGGCCTGTTTCCACACCTTAACATATTTAGCCATAGATGAGGCTGAGAGTGAGGACCACCAGTCCTCTGAGAAAGACAACATGGGAAATATTAATGTCAGTGAGCATTTCACAACAGAAAAAATGACACTGGTCCATAGCATTTTTGTTATAATAAAGAAGTGATAGTAATTATAAATGGTTTGCCCTTAATTGTTATAGTTCATGTCACAGTCCCAGTTGCAGACCCTTGTTGCACAGCCTCATTTTTCCCTTTGTTTGCTACTGTAATATTTCAAATAAAGGCCGACCAAAGTCCAAAAGAATATTTGAATTGAATTTTAAAAAGGATTAAACTCCACCTATAAAAAATTATGTCTCAAATTAAGTATGTCTCTGCTTATAATATATATTTATTTTATACTTTACATTTACATTTAATTTACATTTGTCTGAGACCAGAAGTAAGAAAACCTTATTGTAAATGACAAAACAGTCCAGCCCTGGACCACAGCCTTTTTTAACGTTATGTTGTGGACTTACTTGGTGTGTTAAAATAAGAACAGTAACAATCTAATATTATTGTTGATCCAGTATTTTGTTTTGTGGCCGCTTTTAAAGAAATTCATGGTTTTACAAGAAATGCTGACAGACTTAATGGGGGATTGCATTGAATTGCGTGGAACAAGGCTAGCCTGGACATAACATAACAATTTTGAATCTCTATAGTTGTAGTGTGTAGTAAAGAGTTAAAGTTAACTTTCCATACTGATTATTTTAAGCATTTTGTCAATTCATAATTTTACAACTTAATAATTAAATAATAAATAATGATGTATTTATTTTAAATGTGTAATTGAAATGCATAATTTAATGATTAATTTATAATTGCATTTTAAAATTAATCAGTTTGTTGAAGGTAACATTTTTTAATTTAATTTTATTTATTTTGTCACTCGTCAATAATAATAATAATAATAATAATAATGAGTTATTTTATTACTGCTTCTTAAATTCAAACTCATGCAATTTAGTTTTAACAAGAACATGTTTTTACACTATTTCCACTTCCACCACCTCTGTGATTAATGATGAATAAAGCCTCTCAAACATTAAAACTGTTCAGTTATCAGTATCTCTCAGTACCTATGATCTGGCGGCTCTCAGCAGACAGTCTTTGCATTGCACCAGCAACTGCCACTGCGAGCTTTATGCTTGGTTGCAGTTTGTGTTTCTGTGCCACATGCAGAAGCTCATTGAGAATCAGGTAGATCCGCAGCCCCTCCACACCCACTGTTTTTTTATCGAGAGAGGGAAGCAGCTGCAGAACAGCAATCTCAACCTGAGAAAAATCTAACTTCAGTAAAATATTTTGAAAGTAAAATTTCCATTTTTTCTTGCTGATCAGATATCCAGCATATAAAGTCACATTTCAGTAACACACCTCTTCCAAGACATTCTTCTTCACCAGTTCCTCCAGTTTCTTTTGTGCAAGTGGTAAGTCTAAGCCAGAGTACTTTGGTGAGGTCAGGAAATGTTTATCCTTGCTAAGAACACAAAGGTACAAGTAAATGTAATGTAAATCAACAGAAAGGAAGAAGAGATGATCATATACATAATATCTGTATTTACCGTTGGTCCAGGAAGCTTCGGTTCACACAGGATGCAGAAGAAAACATCCTCAGCATTTTCCTGTGAAGGTGAACATTTAAGGTGCAGTGTTAATATCTATAAAGTCCAATAACAGTAATAAAATATACTAAACCATTCAATGAATCAATCATACTGAGAGATCAAGAACCAACACTGCATTATACCCACTTTTTAATGTTCTTTTGTGATTTTGAATAATCTTCAGAGATCAGTTTTGTTATCATATCATCAATGGAGCACTGTGTTACATTGTTCGTTATGTCAGTGCTCGGCTGTTGGTGAATGTCCTGTGGAAGAAGCAAGAATTAGCTAATTTTTGGTTTAGAAAAACGTTTTACACTTTATATATATAAATAACCAGGGTAATTTACGGTCTGTACTGGATGTATTTGTTTTGGTACCTCATTAGACTTGCATGTTGCAAAAGAGCAGTCTCCTCCTGCGTAGATGTTTCTAATTTTGAGACCATCAATGGTGTCTGGAATATTAAGTAGAATAAAAGTTATCTTGATCCTTATTCT
Source organism: Sandelia bainsii (assembly GCA_032362345.1). Lineage (NCBI taxonomy): Eukaryota > Metazoa > Chordata > Actinopteri > Anabantiformes > Anabantidae > Sandelia > Sandelia bainsii. Next base: position 3,808,736 of record JAUMHL010000027.1, on the reverse strand, counting down.
TATTCTCTGTGGTGCTCAGGATACCACAGTATGTTCATTTTAATGCAAGTCAATCACTCCAGAGTCTTCAACAATCTCAAACATGCCATATTCAAAGTAAGGCCTTAAAGTGACCTCACATTTTGATTTTTATTCTACTCCATGTACTGTACCCGCAAAAAATAGTAGGGACAGTAGTAGTAGTAGTTTATGATTTTGCTTGGATCTCATTAATTATTAATGGAATTATAAAATTATCTGTTGTTATTTTCCAATTTATTATATTGTATTGTAGTATTATTGTATTTTAATCCATTGCTCTATATATAAGTTTGATTGTATTTGACTCATAATTAATTTCAGTTATTTTAGATATGTAATGACCTTGTGGCAGTTGAACACGTAGCGGCACGAAGGAATGAGTCTCTCCATGTCCCAGCTGCCCTTGCTCACCACACCCACAGGAGTAGACCCTCCTGGAGTCTGTCAACACTAATGTGTGATATCTGATTGAGAAAACAGTAAAACACAAACTGTATTTTCAGCCAACAGACATATTATTTCACTGCACTTAACAGTAGGTAATGAAGGGACAGAAGAAAGATGCAAGAACCACAGACCATGAGTCAGTAGTTTAAAAAGGAAGAGGCAGTTACATATTGTTCTTGTACCATCCTGGGAAGCTGTCCAATACAACAATACCTGTCTAATGATAAAGTTTCAAAGATATTCAAAAAATTACATAATGGAGCTTTAAGATTTAAAATACAATCATATACATATATATATATATATATATATATATGACTCTTTTTTAGAATAAATTATAATTGAATGAGATTTATTCATTCATTCATTTTAAATGAGTGGTATTTGTATGGTGATGTAAATGCATCAGCAATGAGGTGAATAGGCTCAGGATTATTGTTTGTAATAAGTTTATAATTGTACTGTACCGTCCACATGCAACCTGGATGACCTTTGCCCCCCAGAGCTCCGCAACAAGCTGAGGTCGTAGCTCATTGCTGAATGAGTTGTGTCCAAGCTGTCCATGTTGACCAGAGCCAAATGTAAACACTGCACCATCCTGAGGAAGCAACCAGATAACTGTAGATGAAGTACAACTATCTGCATACTTCCTTTTAGTATGTCAGTAAGTGATCTGACCTCATGCAGTTTGTCAGTGGACAGTATTGTTCAGTGATGGATTTTGTAACGTTCAGCTTCTGGACAAATCCTGTCCAGATGTAAAATTTCCAAACAGTATATTCGTGAGTTAACTGGAGTCAGTTAGATTGGGGGGAGGGGCGAGTGATATGCAAAGTTATTTGCTTTTATTATCCTTTCCAGTAACACAGTGTGTTAAGTTACAACATGAGAGCATTAGAATTTTTGTTGACTAACCTTTGTCAAAGTGGCGGTGTGGTCCTTTCCACAGGAGACATGGACAGTTTTCTTCATGTTCAGGTAATGAACAGGAGTTGGTGAATGTCTGTCTATAGTAAAGATTTTGAAATTCAGGTCACATTTTTCAGAACACGTTTTAATATAGTGTTTCTATAAACATAAAAAGATGTTTTTTACCTGTTGTGTCTCCGAGCCCGAGTTGTCCACAGTCGTTTCTGCCCCAGCCGAACACTCCTCCAGAGACAGACAGGATGAAGCTCTGCTCTCCCCCTGCAGCCACCTGAACCACGGGGATCTCTGACACACATCGGAGGTGCTGGGGTGATGTGGCTCCTGGTTTCCTCCTTCCCAATCCCAGCTGGCCCCTGGAGTCCTGACCCCATGTGTACACCTGACCGTCTGTGGAGAAGTGACCACATCTCTATGAAGCGTAAGTGCACTCTGCCATACTGTAATCTGCTTAAACAAACATCTTACTGAAATCATTTCACTGTACCTTTGGTCAGAGCAACAGAATGCTGGCTCCCGCAAGCGACATGAGAAACAGGTATGTTACACAAGGTGTCTGGAGTGCTGAAGCAACAGAAATCAGCATTGTTTATTCACTTGTTCTGTAATAATCAGTGTTAGTCATGCTGAATTAAACCAACCAGCCAACAAATTAAAACTAAACAAAATCACATTATCCAAAATCTGTCAAGTTGCACTCAGTTACAAAATACTAAACTTTGTTTCTGCTTACCATGGAGTGAGTGAACCTGTAGTTGTGCCCACACAGAGAAGTGTGCCTCTCTCAGACAGCAGTGTGACCACATCATCACCACAGCTCACAGCCTCGATCTTCTCTTTACACTTGACAAACTCTGAGGGAACACAGCAGGTGACAGTGGATCAGTGAAACACAAAAACTTCCCTTCATCAGATCTATGTAATGAATTTAAGTTCTTTAGATAAAAACTGAAATTTAAGACTGATCCTCACTTTGTTTTCCTCTGACTCTTCTCCCATCATTACACTCATTAGTGCGAATGACGAACGCGTCTCCATTAGTTTTGACGAAGGCAAGCACACTGTGACCTGCTGACAGATCCCTGATGTGACAACCGAGGTTTAAAAAGTGAATTCCGTCAGATGTTGAGGTATTTAATCCAGCTCTCAAACGAAAGCCCTGCTGACAGTTCTCCCCCCATGAAAACATTCTCCTGAACTGACTCTAGACAATCAACAACTGCTTTTTAAGCCTCAGAAACGAAACTTGAGCTCATTATGCAAATCCTGCTGTGAGCAAAGGAAAACAAAACTTAAACGTTACACACCCAGTGAGTCAGAGATAGACGTTCATTGCGTGTGTGGTGAAAGGAAACAGAAAGTGAAACTGGAGTTGCATGAACACAGCAGTATTCAGACTGCATTTGATGATTAAAAAAATAGAAAACATAGACAACAAACAATAGAATGTAAAAAGCAACATGGCACAGAAAGATATAAAGGTTGTGAAGGCAGAGACAATGTATCATATATTAATTTACAGATACAGTATATAATTTATACAGTGAATTAGATAAAACATCAAGAAAGGTTCAAATGATATCCTAAGAATATCTTATAAATAAACACTGTTACAATCTAAAAGACACTGATTATCACAATATTCTCTTACATAAAAATATTTTCCTCCTTTCAGAACAAATGTTAGTTACCTGGATATAGAGTCTTATACAGTGTATTTACTCAGTTTTATTTATTATATATTTATTATCTGAAACATCATTTACTGTGTCTAAAGTTCACCATGTACAATTAAATTTTGGTTGTTGTGTATATTTCTGTGTGTGACAAAAGAGGAAGTTTGTATTGCAGCTTGTATTCACTAGATGGTAATATTATCCTGATAATTAGCGCATAGAAGGTTTTTCCAGTGCACAGTCTCTCTGTCCATCACTGTGTGTGTATATGTGCGTGTGTGTGTGTGTCTGTGTGTGTATAAGTCTCAGCTTTAATTCGACTAGAGTAACTTATTTGTCAGTCCACTTCTCGCCTACTTAGTCATAATGTAATCCTGTCTAAGGATAAACGTAAATACGGTAAGATTATAATTCACGCAGGAGGTAATGACACCCGACAACGCCAGTCGGAGGTCACTAAAATTAACGTTGCATTGGTGTGTAACTTTGCTAAAACGATGTTGGACTCTCGTTGGACCCCTTCCCAATCTGATCAGTGATGACATGTTTAGCCGCATGTCATCATTTAACCGCTGGTTGTCTAGGTGGTGTCCCGATAACAACGTGGGCTACATAGATAATTGGAAAACGTTTTAGAGAAAACCTGGGCTGATTAGAAGAGACGGCATCCATCCCACTTTGGATGGTGCAGCTCTTATATACAGAAATATGACCGAGTTTATTAGACCTCCTAAACCCTGATATCCCGGAGTGGAGCCCAGGACGCAGATTCGCAGTCTTACACGCCTCTCTGCAGCTTCCTTACTGCTGTCACCCCCCCAAAACTATCAACACCCCATAGAGACAGTGTCTGCTCCCCGTCCTCCTAAATTATATAAATCAAAAATGAACACAAGAGGAGTGATTCAAATAAAAACGACTCCTCTTACAGAACAAAATAAAAACAGAACAATTAAATGTGGATTATTAAATATTAGATCTCTC
>JAUMHL010000027.1:3791486-3804581 GCA_032362345.1 Sandelia bainsii | reverse complement strand
ACACATTGTCATGTCAGTGCTCTGTCAGTTCACCAAGAAGTGCACACAGACTCCGACAGAGAGGAAGAGGAAGGAGACGGATGAAGAGGACAGCAGCAGCCAGTCTCCACCTAAGAAGCGCTTGAGACTGTGATCTCACACACAAACCAGGACATTCAGTAGCTCCTGGAGGACCGGAGGCCTCTGGTAGCGTCTTGCTCCGGGGCCCATACACAAGCTGCTGAGGGATTATTATTGTACATTTGTAAATAGTTAGTTACAACATGGTGCACAGGTCAGCGTTTTTGGTGCGTCTCGCACATTTCTTTATTTCTTGGTGCTGGCCTGTGTCTGATATGGTGGCCTAGATATCTGATAGATTAACAAGACTGAGACTGATTGTGTCCCCTGAAGACTGATGAAGCCTCTGGTTTGCGTCCTGCTCCAGGCCTCATACAGACCTGCTTCACCATGTCAAGAACATGTTGGACTGAGGTCTTGTTATTGTACATTTGTAAATAGTTTGCTCCATCACGGTGCACAGGCCAGTGTTTTTGGTGCGTCTTGCACGTTTCTTGATTTCTTGGAGCTGGCCTGTGTCTGATATGATGGAAAATATGAAGGAGCTACGAGGACCTCTTGAGACAAGAGCTTTTTTTTTTACCTTAATAAGGTTAAATGTGTTCTAGTGCCTGCTAGAAACACAAACACCTTCACTTAATGAAGCCAACTCATCACAAGCATCACAGGCTTCAGATTCAAGTTTAAGCCGGGAATGAGAAGAACTTTCACATCAGAGACGACAACTTTGCTGATCCACCAATGACAGTCAAGTAAACAAGGAAGAACAGGCTGTTAGAAGACGCAGGAAAAGAGAGGAAGGAAGCCAGTGCTGGACAGAGCAGAATCATTAATGACTGGTAAGAAAGCTAACAATGAAAGATATTCAGAATCAGAATGATTCAATTGTTCAAATTCAAAACCAGAATCAACAATAGTTGTTATGTTGTTGTGACATTAACTGTTTTTTCTCATTTTTCATTTGTCTTTAAGAGAAGAAGAGAGGAGCCTGGATTAGACGATGAAAAGAGACAGCACACAGTACACTGTGAATACTCTCATTAACAAAAGGTAATTCTACATTTGTACTGAATTTATTATCGGAATTTCACTTACAGACTGAGAGATCTTCTGTTTGTTAATCCTGTTAATTAACCTTTATCTTCTGTGTCTGTTATTTGTTATTTAGACGTGAGGAGGAAACAGAGACCAGACGAGACGAGGAGTGAGGAGACTGCGTGGACTGCGAACCCTCTCAAAGAAAAAGATAAATATACATTTATTCTATGTTTCATCAGTATTTTCATTCTTATTGTTACATCATTACTGAAGTCAATAACTCTTGTTCCTACTTATCTACAGTTTGTGTGTTAGAGAGGAGACAACATTCACTGTAAACTCTCATTTAAAGAAAGATAAGTCAACATTTATTTCTGTGTTTTTATCAGAATTCTTATGGAGGGAAATGATTCTAGTTTATTAACTTATAGTATGTCTGTTTGTCATTTGTCTTATAGAGAAAAGAGAGAAACAGAGGAAACTAAACAAAGATCAGAGGAGACAACTTGGAGAGGGAAGCTTCTCATTTAAAAAGATAAACATACATTTTAGCATTTCTGCAATAATAAATTAGTATTTAAACTTTATTTTGATGAAGTTCTTAAATGTTTTTCTCTTGTCTGTGTGATTTATGTTTCAGACAGAGGAGACAAGTTAAGAAGAAAGGAGACAGCATGAGGAGTGAACTCTCTGATTTACAAAGATCAGTAGAAATGTGTTTGAAGTGATACGATGACAAACACGTTATGAGCTGTTCCTCCTCCTGTGTCTCTATCCATTTCCAGTGAGAGTGAGCGACCTTCCTCAGACGTCCTCCTCATCACACTTTATTGTCCTGAACATCATCAGGACAAGTGTTTGGCTTCAGTCTGATCCTTTACAGCCCACTTCCTTTTCTCTACACTCTTCATTTATTTCTTTTGGATACATGTTGTCATTAAATAACTGATAACTGTCTGTTGTTCATTTGATGTAATTATGATCAATTCATCCTTTAATTTACTACATGTCAGTCTGTTTTTTTATACTCTATGTATCATTATGTGTTATGTTTTGTAACGTTTACATCTTGTTCTCCATGTGGTGACACAAGAACAGATAGTATATTATTACATTTATAATACATCTATATATAATACCTGCATATATTGTCATAACCTTAATCACTGCTGAGTGATGGGTTTTTAATTCCAATGCAGCAAAAATAATTCTGGAAATAATCTGTAAAATTTGATTGTAACACAAGTAAACGGCCAAACGAAATAATTTATTATTATTAATAATAATAATAATAATAATAATAGTTTTGTTCATGTTATTTGTGTCACGGTTCGGAGAGGGCGGACCCAAGAATGCACTCAAACACGGAGAACTGAACCAAAGGAAATTTAATAACAAAAGAACTACAGAAATACACAGGGAAAACTCAAAATCACTCCACACGGAGGAAAAAGCCTAATGAGAAAACAAAGTGCAAAGAGAACTACTCAAACTAAAAAAGGGAAGAAAATGGTTGAACAAAGACGGGTCAAGATAAACACAAAGACTGACAAAACTAACAATCAAGGGAGATAAACAAAAGGCTGAATAACAGATAAACTGAAGATGGGACACTTCGACTAAACAAGGAGAAGAAACAGAACCAGACCGAGACCAAAGACTACTTACTACAACGGACACAGACAGGAGCTGAACTACGGGAGAGACAGGAGACCAGAACTGAGCAAGACCGGGGATGACGAGCGAGGCACGGGAAGGTGAGTAGTAGGCAGGACCGAGAACACAAAAGGTGCAGGCAGGTGAGTGACGAAGGTGAAGACACGGAGGAGAACCAGGACAGAATGACTGGAGAATGACTGCACCACCACCACCACCACCACCACCACCACCACCACCACCACCACAACCACCACAACAACAACAACAACAACAACAACAACAACAACAACGCAGGAAGTCGACGCACGGAAACAACATGGCAGAGAACAAACGCAGACGATCTGACAGGGAGCGACTGGTGAAACAGGAATATAAAGGAGTGTGGCTAATGATCAAGTGAAGACAGCTGTGAGAGTGACTGGGAGCGGGGGGCGTGGCAGGTGAGAACACAGAACTGAGAGCATGAATGAACGGGGGTGTGGCCAGGAGAGTGTGGGAGAACAACAGGAGGCAGGTGTATGTGACCAAGGACGGAGGCAGGGAGGAACGAGGAAACAGGAGGATAAATCAAAACATAACAGGGACATGATCAAAAAACAAAACACAGACAACCAAGAGACACAGATCATGACAATTTGTAGTAAATCTAAGAGCAGTTCTTTGGTGGTCACAGTGCTGATCTGAGGGCGTAAATGTAACATCTGAGATGAAGGTGCAGAGATCAAACAATATTTAAAAAACAGTTTAGACCAGAAGTATTTGGGCAGTTACAGATAAAGAGTTTGGGTTTGCAGCGTTATTTATAGGTTTATAGGTTACATACTTTCACTTCATTTTCTCCATTTTGTAAAAACACAGATTAATCTGCAGCTCAGGTGCAGGAAAATCTCTGCACCAACCCACAGCAACACTGTCAGTTTGTCCAGCAACAATCTGCATTATGGAATATTAGCTGAATATCAGCTGCTGAATGAAAAATAAATATGATCTTTACAATGTCTACTGTATAACTGTAGTTTTATGCATGTGATGGATTCAACCAACTCAAATGAAGCCACATGCTATAGTAAAGGAATTGAAGAGTGGACCTCACATACTATAAATATATATATTTGATATATATAAATATATATATATATATTTGATATATATATATATCAAAGTGCAGAGGTTACTAAATACCTATTTATTATAGTTTCATAATTTAAAATGAAAATAAGATTGGGACTGTGATTGAAATCATTCCCTATTTACTATATAGTGCACTACAGATGGTGTTCACCATTTAGTACACTCAAAGTTTTTACATTGGAAAAAATAAGTAGTGGACATGGCATGTATACTACTTTCTGCCACACTGCCCTGCCTCCCTAATATACAGATTAAGAAGATTCTTGTTGAGCTGCTTGAACAGTTATTAGTGATGACACAGGATTTGAGAAAAAGAAAAAAGAGTCTTGTCAACATCACTGGGTTCTATTAGCTCCCATTAATGCTGCCAAGATGAGTGAACCTTATTCATTCACACTGTGGTGCCCATTAATACATGTTCCTATTTTTGCCATTAAACATTATAAACAATTACAACTCAGGAATTACACCAGAATAGGCTGCGACCTGTTGGACTTGCAGGGTAAGTCTTGTACATAATTCAGACAAGAGATAGAAGTCATGCTTACTACATATCACACTAGACTGATATGGATGAGCTACACTGTTTGACTTCAACATACAGTGTATTAACCGAGCTACATGCAGCAGTAAGAATGAGGACATTGCTTGTTCTTTCAAATCTGCTGCTTTTCTTGCTTTACAGCTGATGCATACACCATAAATAACCATACAGTGTGTGAAAGTGTGACTACAGATGATAAAAAGTGATGGATTGTGGTTCTCACAGTTATATTGACGAGTAATATGCAAGAGATGCAGCAGCTGAATTAAACAGCGTCATCAGGGAAACAGTTTGACACTGCACACTGTTTAGCCCAGTCTTCAGAAGAAACACGGAAAACTGTTTTTATTGCTTCAACAGCAGTTTACATGTAACAAACATTTTCTTAAATGATAGTTGTTTAACAGGATTATGTTTTATGGAATGAAGTTATTTTGTATGCAACAGTTTTTGTTCAACTAGGCCCCAAAATAAACTTTATCACACATTTATCATACACTTTATTTTCTGAGGAAATTTAACTCAGTTATTAAATTATTTCAATTTCTCTGGAACATACTGTATATGTATATACAAATGATATCACTATTTTCACACACATTATCATATAGACATCTAAATCCTTCATGTTGGTTAATACATAGGTGTAAATGCCAGTTACAAAGGGCTCTTTCACAGTATCACGTCCTCCTGTACGGGACAGATAAAGTAAATAGCCGGGGCACAGTCCCATCATCACTTCACATCACATACTATTTACTCAGGGCCTCTGTCAGCTTGGTTTGCATGATCTCCTTGGTTGAGTATTTGGGCAGCTCCAGGACTGAGGAACATGTATGTGTCTCAGGGTAGTACTGGTCATGTGAGTTGTCCTGGACTTCTTTAACCTTGATGATCATGGTGTTTTTCATGCCGAGAATAGGCACCTTTTCAAATCCTGTCACAAACCCTAGTAAAGAGAAAAGTGGTAGTGAGTTTCATACTTTTTCATTTATTTATTGTTGTAATATTGTTAGAGGTAAACGTTTTACCATCTACACCAGTGTTTCTCAAACCTTTTTCAGCAATGTAACCCCTGTGGAATAATTCTTCAGCTAAGTAGCTCCTAACCAATGCAAAGGATGTTTGGTTAGCTAGTCCATTTTGAGCCTAGTTTTAGGCTAGTAAGTTCTAGTTTTGGCACTTGACTCTCTGTGTTTTCAGTAGAATTGCTGCTGCGCTTCAACCATGAATCTGTTTTGGCAGTGATAAGTAATTGACAGGTGATTTCAGGTCATTTGGCATGTGCCAGAATGTGTAAAAAATCTTGGTATGGAGGTGGCCTTGGTTCTGTTACACTGAATTAAACCGAATCTCTTATTTACTTTAATTAATGAGATACTTTATTGATCTCTTTTGGGGAAATTATTGTTTGGACAGCTGAAGTAGATGACTGCACTACTGTGGGGTTTCAGTGTCTTGTCCAAGGACACCTTGATGTGAGGAGAAGGAACTGGGAACCACTCACCCTTGGGTTCATAGACAACTGCTCTACCAGCTGAACTATATGGTGCATATCCTTGTAGTATGATACTTACAAAGGAAATTTTTCTTCTGTTCTTCAGCTAGTTCATCAAAAACCTCCCAAAACATCTGAATGGTGGGGTGGCCAACATGGTACTCCCCCTCATATCTTGTATTCTGGTTACAGTGAATGTAATAAAAGCTATAATCATTGTAGTATTAAAATCAAGCACATGTGAAAACTAGTTGCAGAGATAACAAGAACACAATGAGCTCTTGTTTTCAATGTACCTCTTTCAGCCTTGCCCAGTCACGGAAGTCCTTGCCCACCAGCACTCCCTGCAGCTCCTTTGGCCTGAACAGCTTCACCAAATCCCGGTCACATACTTGGAAGAAGCCTCGCTTGAACTCTTGAAACACACTCTCCACTGATGTGTTGAAGGCATAATTCACATAGGCTTCAACAAACTCCTTCCTGTTGAGCAGATAGTTTTAAATAGATAGAAAGTTTTAAATCAATAAAACATGCCTGTCAAATCCTTAACTCTATTTCCAGCAAGACTGATTCAAATCTCTCAGACAGTTTTTTACTGTAGAAATTGGTAGCTTATTTTCCTTATATAAAAACATAATTGTGGTGTCCCTCATGGATCATTTCTGGGCCCTATTTTTTTCTCTTTCATGTTTCCACAGGCTAACATAATTAGACATTAGACAAATTATTTATTATTAGACAAAACAATACATTTTTTAATTTCTTTGCAGATGATACACAACAATATACTTCTGTCAGCTAGACTGCCTTAAGATATTTTAAGAAATGTTAAGTGCTAGATCGCCTGTAGGTTTCTCCAGGTTAACAAGTAAGATAATGGTGCATTAATAGGTTTGGTGATTAGTTGGTGCTGTTGTTTGTACTAAATGCTGCTGATAACATTTTTTAAAAAAGTGCAGGACAGAGCTGAAATCAATAGTATGATTTTAGAAATACAGTTCCCTCTTTTCAACTTTTCAAACTTTTGATTTATAATATCTTTAATGTACAAAAAAATTGGCCTTGCCCTCCCAATACTTCTGGAGCAGGTGAAGATTCTCAGTCATCCCTTTGAAGTTATCTGGAAGTTGAGTCATGGCAACTGGACTTTTTTCTTGTTAGGTTGAAACGTTTCACTACTCATCCAAGTAGCTTCTTGTCTGAAGTCTGAAGACTTGAGGGGACTGTATTTTATAGTTTGTTTGAGAAGGCTTTATTTTATAGAGTATTATAGCATGTTGCAGATCTTTCAGATCTTTACTGGTTTGGTTCACTCTTACTCCTTGTATAATGTAACACAAGAAAGCAGCAGTTTCCAGCAAAAGAAACTTTGATAAACTTACTGTGTGGTATGCACATTAGTGACCATGAATAAATAAATGAATTGTTTTTATAGTACTCTATAGTATTCTAATTTCTTATGTGTCAGATATAGAAAAACATTTTGTGATACCTGATCTTTTATATTAAATAATATATAAAAAGTGCATGGAGTTTTGTGTTGTATTGTGATTTCATACTTCTTAAAATAATAGAATAATAATAACACAACATACAAGAAAGAGAAAATAATGGTCATGGTCCTCACTTATTTTGGCCTGTCACTGGCTTTTCAGGATTTTTAGGGTCAATGTCTACATTTCTCCCATCCCAGTTAATCTGTTAAGAAAGAAGAAGATAATGATATCAGCACTTAAGAAACGATGACAGATAACTGGGAGAAATTATTGGCACCTACTGTAAATCTGTAAACACCTACTGAAAAATCAATGTACAGGTTTTCTATGTCTTCATGTTCGTAGTCTTCCAGGATGTCCTTCAGACTCCTTGAAATAGAAGAAAAGCAATGTCTACAAGATGCTCTGGAAAATCCGTACTTAAGCCTACAATAGTTTTTTTGATTTCCACTTACCTTCCAACACTTGGACTGAACTCCATCATATCCTCCAGTGAAGGTTTTAAACCGAGCAGCTTCTTGAACAGAACCAGTGGGAAGGGTAAGTATATGATGCACTGGTTGTACAAGGCCAGTCCACACAGAACCCCAAACAGGAAGTACGTCTGATGCTGCAGCACTGCCTGTTGTTGATGGTAGAGATAATAAAAAACAAATCCATGTACGAGTATAGGATTGATGATTTTTTCAGAGGCATTTTTTATTTTTATTTTACTATTCTATATAAAGGGGGTGAATAAAATATAGTAAATCTTGAATCTATTGAAGTGATATAGCAGACACTGTTAGCAGCTATATTGACTGGTGTGCCTCCATCTGCATCCCCTCCCGGGCTATTCACATACATCCCAACCAGAAACCCTGGTTCAATGCGGATATACGGAACAAAATCAGAAGCCCGTGTGCTGCCTTCAAGTCAGGAGATATTGGAGAGTACAAACAGTCCTGATATGATCTCCAAAAAGCCATCAGAGCTGCCAAGATACTACACACCCAGAGACTTGAGAGCTGCTACATGGAGAACAACACCAGGAGCATGTGGCAAGGAATAAAATCAATCACCAACTACAGGGTGGTTATTAACAGAACAGTCACCAGAAACTTCCCCCTACCAGACAACCTTAACAGCTTTTATGCCAGATTTGACCAGCAAAATAATGACATCCACCTAAGGACTCCCTATGGTCCAGAGGAGACCCCTCTCCAGGTGACACACACACAGGTCCTCAGAGCTCTAAGGCAGTTATAACCGCGCAAGGCTGTGGGATCAGAGAGTGTATCACCGAGAGTCCTGAGGACCTGCGCAAAACAGCTAGCAGAGGTGTACACGGACATCTTTCTCACAGAAGACAGTCCCCAAAAAGCAAATGCCACCACAATGAATGACTTCAGACCCACGCACAAGAATTCCACCGTGCTTGTACTTAATTGTACCTGTGTAAATGGCGAATAAACTCTGTTCTATTCTATTCTTACGTTGGAGGGGAACCATGCCAGTGTGTCGGAGTCGTTGAACATAACCAGTCTAGATTCTGCAGACATCATCTCATGAAAGACTTCATGAAAAAGGTCTTTGATGTGGACCTGTAGATTGTCCAGTGTAACGTTTCCATCAAAATACACCTGGAAGACAAAAAAGATTCAGTATAAGTGGATAACATCTCCTAGAATAAAATAATGCAAAATGTGGTGTGACTATTGTAAGATCAAGACTACTTTACCAAAAGTGGCCTCTTGAAGTCACTGTGACGAGCAGCAGCCAGTTGTTCAAAGGTGTCTTTAAAAACTGACACTCGTCTCAGGTCCAGTTGAAAGATAATGTCTTTAGGAGTTGGGGGAAAAAAAAACAATTGGCAGAGGGCGTCTTCTATTGCTTCATGCTGGAATAAAATGCAAGATTCATTACTCACAGCTCCTATTATCATTTATGTGTTGTGTCAACATGTGTACACAAAAAAGACAATTTCTTGGTGACTTCTTGACTCTTGCAGTATTGTGTGTAAGAGCTAGTTCTTGTGAGGCCCATATTAACGCTTCAGTTACCTTGTTGTAATCAGCATTCATGTCAAAAACATTTTGCTTTGATTCCAGATCCATCACGATAGGAAAGCTGCAAAGGATGAGTGGCTCAACAGACACTCTCTAAAAGGAAAAAAAGCATACAATTTGTTTTTGGTTAAAGACAGATTTTTGTACTTTTCACATTAAAAAAAGGAACAGACAGCATAGAATAAGTGGATTCAAACCCATGATGTAGTACAGACACACAACTTTAGCTCATCAAATATTTAAAGATTTGTTTGTTTACCTTGCACTTTGACTGAGAACGCCAAAGCAGCAGATCCTCACGAAGAAAAGCTTTATCGATCAACAAGCAAAAATTGCTGTCTGGCATCCTTTTAGATTCTGAAATCCTGCTGTTGGCCTTTAAAACAAGTGTTTTCATTATTAAATGACAGGTTAAACAAGCTAAAAGCTTTGGTTTGTAGTATGTGTGGATATGATTACTGGTTTAGGATTATGCTGTAACAACTAATACTTACATTGTACATGTACTGCAGAACAAGAAGCAGGTTTCTGACTCCGGAGTTGCGAGGAACCGGCGTAAAGGACAGGAACACTGAGAGGGCCTGCTTCCACACCATAACGTATTTGGCCATAGTGGAGGGCGACAGTGAGGACCACCAGTTCCCTGAGGAAGACAACATGAAGATCTGCACTGATATCTCAAAACATGTGGCAAATGGTATTTAAATGCTGAATTTTTCCATTAGAATTAATTTGAAATTTGTAGTAGACACATGTTTGAAAACTGACCAAGGTCAGGTTTAATTGCAGTGACAAATGTATTGTGCAAACTTCACATTAATAGCATGTAGACTGCTATTAATGTGAAGCCAAAGCAAAAGGAAATATTCTGTTTGTAGCATTGATTTGATGCATTACATGCATACATTGCATCCTGTGAATCTCTTTAGCGTGGGTGGACAATATGAATCCACTGAGACTACCCCACTACTAATAAAGACTCTACTAGAGGTAATTACTCAATGTAAATATAGTAAAAGTCTATTGAAGAGAAATGCAGGCAATAAATAGAACCAAAATAGGGTTGGATTTTGTGAAAAGTGTAACATTAATATTTTGCAGGTTACATTACCTATGACCTGAAGGCTTTCAGCAGACAAGCTTGACACAGCAGCAGCGACTGCCTCAGCGAGCTTTGTGTTGCGTTGCCGTTTGTATTTCTGGATTAAGTGCAGAAGCTCGTTGAGAAGCAGGTAGATCCTGAGCCCCTCCACTCCCACTGGTTTTGTTTTAAGGGAGCGAAGCAAGTCCAGGACAGCATCCTCAACCTGTTAGTGTGAGGATAAGGATTGTACTCACTATAAAGTTAACTACTTTGTGCTAGGACATAGACAATATTGAGAAGAAAATTTTTCATACAAACCTCTGCCAAAACGTCATCCTTCTTTATGAGTTTCTTGAAAGCACGTCGTGCAAGTGACAGGTTCAATCCAGGGTACTTTGGTGAGGTCTGGAAATGTTTATCTTTCCTAAGAACACAGAAAAAAGGCCACGTCCATGCTAGCAGCTCTGTGAGACTAGACTTAAGCATGTCAGTGCTCCCAGCTAAATGTTAAAATCTGCACACTGCAATGCACACAGTGATACTAGCATGCCACTGTTTAGCAAGTAAAATGAAGGGAAGGCCAGTTTGGCAGGATTTTGGTTATAAACCAAAAGTAAAGGAAACATTTTACCTGGTAATGGCACTAATATGAAGTCTGCGGACTTGTACAAATGTATCATGTGGGAACCATGAATGTCTGTGTGGGACTAAACACAAAGTACCAGTGCTGCGCTGTGGCCATCCCTAGCACCAAAGCATGTTATAAGTCACCAGATAAAAATAAGCAGTAAAGTGTTTACCTTTGGTCAAGGAAGCTTTTATTCACACAGGATGCCGAGGAGAACATCCTGCGAATTTCCCTGTGAAGATTTGACCTTCTTAGAAAATGGCTCTGAAGAACCAAATGAATAGTTTCATAAAACATCAGGAAGAAATACTTACTGTTTTATCTTTTTCCATGATTTTAAATCACATTCAGAGGTCCATTTGTCAATCATGTCATCAAGACAGTGCTGCGTTCGAGCGCTGACAGTATCAGTTTTTAACTCCTCCTGAGTGTTCTGCAAAAGAAACTAGTGAGTTGATATTTCCATTAATATTCTACCATGATGGTCTGTACTGTACAGCATTAATGCTGGTACCTCATTAGATGTGCATGTTGCATACGAACAGTTTCCTCCAGCGAAGATGTTTTTAATTTTGATACCATTCTCGCTATCTACAATTATAAGTAATGAGAAAAAACATAATCTCTACTTGAATTAACTGCATCCTGATTTATTAATAAAAAAAAAAAAACAAAACAAAAAAACATTTACCCTGAGTTAGTTGAACACGTAGCGGAATAGATGGATGAGTCTCGTCTCCATGACCCAGCTGCCCTTGTGTGCAGCATCCAAAGGAGTAGACCCTCTGTGAGTCTGTCAGCACCAATGTGTGATGTCTGATACAGAAAACAGTATCTTATTAGAAACACATTAATAGTTGGATCTCTTACTTTTCCTTTTATAGTTTAAGCAGCTTCCAGGTCTGAAGTGAAATTATTCTCAGTTTCTTTTATATCAGTTTCTTGACTGACTCTGAAAAGTAAGTAATTAGATCATAATAATTAATAATTAGATAATTATCTAATGTTTAAAATGTTTTAATACACAAAAAGTTTCTACTAACTGGACTTCAGAGCTTTTTATTTACAAAACAGTAGTTTCTAAATTAAGAATGAATTTTTATTGGTAAATAATAACATTTTGTTGTGATTTGATGCTATATAAATATAATTAAATTGAATTGAACTAAACTGAACTGAATTGAATAGTCATGGGGAAATTGAAAACAATTGTGTAAACTTTAATTAAATAAATAAAATTCTAATCCCTGATTTAAAAATGGCAACAAATGGGGAAGATGTGACACTGATGGGTAATTTGTATAAAATTAAGAACCAACTTGATCCTGTCAGGAGAGGCCAGTACAGGGGAAATGTAGTTGGCTTTATGTGTGAAGTGATTTCAACAGGAAAGAAATGACTTCTAATAGAAGATAAACGACTTTCCGTTGGTTTTGACAAAAGCCAGCACGTTGTGACTTGCCGACAGGTCCGCGATGTCATAACCGAGCTTTAAGTGATGGACTCCCGCATCTGTCTCGGCACCGTGTGCGTTTGTGCCGTTTTTGAACCAGAAGCCCCGCTGACTCTCCTCTCCCCACGACAACATGTTGTCCCTGTGCCTCCCCCGCAGCAAGCAGCTGTGAGTGAGTCAGAAACGAAACTTAAAGCTGTGAGCGGAGGAAAACAAAACCTACACAGACACGAAACGAAACGACAACACTGACACGCTCAAGTTTGAACTTTCAGAAAACGAAATTCGAAGACGAATTCCTCCATATAAAAATTTTTTTTAACAAAACATATATATATTATATATATATATATAATTATACACATATATTTGTGTATATATTATAGTGGGTGACTTTAACATTCATGTAGATGTTGATAATAACTGTCTCAACACTGCATTTAATTCATTGTTAGA
>JAUMHL010000027.1:3756342-3789996 GCA_032362345.1 Sandelia bainsii | reverse complement strand
GCTCAAGTGGGACTGTTGGGTTTTCTACAATATTCTGTATATATTTATATAATGTGTAAGGTCTTAAACCTTACACTATAAAGTGCATTGAAATTACTTATGTTGTGATTTGGAGCTTTATAAATAAAGTTGAATTGAATTGAATTGAATTGAATTGAATTGAATTGAATTGAATTGTAACGCAATTTTTAAAAATCCCAGAGGCTCTTCTAACAATCTGGACGATAGTTATTACTTCCACTGGAGGAAAAAATGATTTTTTTTTAATCCTCTATCTAAATTTGCGACTTCGTTTCCTGTCCAGGTCCAGTAGTCGGCCGGCGGCCATCTTTGTTTTTGAGTCCCAATTTGGGTTAAGAAGTTAAAAATTCTTTTTTATCACTGAGCAGACTGAATATTTGGTCGTCCAGATGGGTAGAGAGGCTCTTTGTGAATTTCACT
The DNA here is from genome assembly GCA_032362345.1 of Sandelia bainsii. Lineage (NCBI taxonomy): Eukaryota > Metazoa > Chordata > Actinopteri > Anabantiformes > Anabantidae > Sandelia > Sandelia bainsii. Next base: position 3,789,555 of record JAUMHL010000027.1, on the reverse strand, counting down.
GATACCTTCAGAATAACGGAGTTATTAAAGAGTTTTAAAAGACCTTGTGTGTTTTTTAAAACATCACCGGCTAATAAATTTTACAGAAACTGATAGTTAGCTGTGTGAACCCAACGTGCAAACACACAGGAGTCATGATCTGCGACAGTGTTAAATTCAGACTTTAGATAAAGAAAGAGTTTCGTTTCACAGTCAGAGGCTGTGAGTTCTCACTGTGTCAGATGAGAAAAAGAAAAAAGAGTAAATGTTTTAGGGAAATAGGTTTTTTAAAAGCAGCTTCACATATATGCTTTATTTTTGTTTGTTTAAATATTGTGGCCAGTATAAATTATAAAGTGACTGTATCATTTATTAATCTACTAATTGGAAAAGATGATTCAGTTACTCTTTAAAAAGAGTAGCTCAATCTAGCTTTCTTATTTTAGATTTTTAGATTTTTTTTAACTCTTGTTTTCAAGCTGGCCAGTTAGTGACAAAACACATGTTTAAAGATTGATGTGAGCTTTCTAACTTCATAAACAACACATAGCGTAGGCCTGTTTTCACAGGGGTTATGATGAGAAATCACAAAACAAGAAATGAAATGTTATCCATGCTGCTGGATCACTGTCATGGCTTCTTTATATGCAATAACCTATTTAATGAATGAACAAAAGGAGACATACTGTATGTGCATCATAAAGACCTTGGATGATTGTTGCGAAAGGGAATTTCAGCTTGAACTGGACCTACTGCAAGTTCAGGTTCTGACACAATGACAGAGATGAACCACAAGGTGGAAGTAGAGGCTAAATGTCTGCTCAGAGCACTGTACTCACTCCACTGCATCCAGACCTGTTACAGCAGGTCTGCTGTAGATAATTGCTTCAGAGGGTCATTAGCTGGCTTTAAAGCTTTATCATATTTGGGGAAGTTTGTAGAGCAACTGTAATTGGAGCTAAGCCTCCAGATCAACATCTTTGCAGCAGCAAACATTAAGCACATTAGCACACACACTCGTCTCTATGTGATCACATTCTTCTCCCTCCTCTGCTCTGTCACACACGGGGCGAAGAAACAAATCACAGGTGAGAGGACCTGGCAGAAGTCACTACGAGCAGCTGGCGTGTAGGTTTGTTAATCATGCACGCATCACTTTAAAAAGTGTCTGAGTCTCTCTGACCCCTGCGCAGCTGCACGAGTGACCCTCCAAATGCACTCTTCTCTGTTTGCTTTCTTCTGTCACAGCACCCAAAAGTTGTTGAGCTGTTTCACCAGACACACACAATCAAGTCTGCAGCATTTGTTATTTCCCCCTTTTAAAATGTGGCTCATTTAGCTACAGAATCTGTTTTATGTTTTACGCAAATGTTAAATGTTTTATTTTGGGGCTTGAAAACAATCGTGTGAGATATAAATAATTCTGTCTAGAAGTTTCCAGGTGAAAACACCTGTGTTGGCAACTGGATTTGGTTGAGAATTAAACTTGTCGACTTGCCAAGAATAAATGTTTTTTATACTATATTATATATTTATATTATATTCGTTTTTAAGGAAATAAATTATAAATCTATAGAGCAATATAAAAATAAACAATAAACTTTCCCCAATAGTACGAACAGTTTATCTGATGTTTCACTTTACTGCATCACAAAAATATGTGGTAATTGTATTTTATAGTAGTTAGAGATTGTTTGGGCTGCACTGATTAAAGCTGCAGTATCTAAGCTTTAATTTTTATGATCTGTATGTTGTCATTTTTTTATTTGTATAAACTTCTGTGAATATGTCGTTTTGTCTTTTGTTAGTTGTTGGATTAAGTTTGGGACCTTGCGAGTATTTTTAGGTAGGCACATTTGGGGACTCCACTTGACACTAATTGCTGGTGGAGAGCATGAAACTAAAGAGCTTTTGCACACTGAAGATGAAAAAACAACTGTGCTGAAACAATTGTGCTGTTCTCTGCTGTGCTGACATGTTCTTTTGAAATAATTATTCAAGAAAATTCTTCCTTCTGCATACTCTTTGCAGGAGTTCCCTTGCTGTTCTCTTGGTGTTCCTGAAGAGGATCACCATGTTGGAAGCCATTCTTCCATCCACCTTTCACTCCTCTCAGCTTGCATTGCCAGAATCTGTCAAACCTTTCGCTCAGTGTGGACTGGAGGAACATCGCCTTCTTCCTCTTTGGTGCCACAAAGCAATAAAACAGATTTCTCTCCAAATCCTATGGTGGAACAAAATGTAAAACCCAGAGCTGAGATGCTGGTAGATAATAATAGGTTAATAATGTTATTCACACAGTAATGATGTTGAGATGAGCTTGTTAAAATCATCATTCGGACTTTTTGTTTGCTCAGCGCTCCTGCTGTACTCATGTCAGAATTTTTATCCCCTTGAAGCAACTTGGGTCTTCGACAGCAAGTGAAGGAATGCAGCCTCTTGAGAAACAAACTGCACAGAGAACTTCCAGCCCTGTGTGTGTGTGTGTGTACTCAGCGTCAGGGTAATGAGTTGTGCTGAGCAGTACCAGGACCTATACATCCCCAGTATCATCTCCACTTCAACAGATCCCAGAACAACATGACCACTGAGGATGTTTCTGTCTTCTTTTTTTTCTCCTCTTTCCCCCAGTTTCTTTTCTCTCTGTTCTATCCCGTTATTGTTTATCTGGGTCTGTATTTCTTTTTTTTTTTCTACATCACCAGAAAAGAGATTAATATTTCCCAATTCTGCTTTAAATCTATTTTTGTATTCTGGATCTGGATCTGAATGTGGTCTGTCTTGTATGAGATTCTGGATTGAGAAGTGTGGACAACTTGAACTTGAATTAGTGAAGCCTTTTTCTTGCAATTTTATGAATGGGAGGTTAATTACAGTAACTTTGTAAAACAAAGCTAACTTCAGGTAAAGCCATTTATGTACTGGGAAGGTAAGATACGTCTCCCTTGGATGTGATTTGTCAACAGACTGTGTTTGGTCCGATCAGTCCCGACACAGACTAACGACAGGATGTTTTGAGCTATTCTGATAGGCGATTTTCTTCAATTGAATTTGGGATGAGCTATACTGAGAATTACCTGAGACCACCAAACTAAAAACTAGGTACTAAAACGAGTGGTGCGACAGGAAAATGTGGCAGTTGTCAGCGGCTTGTTTACGCTCAACCAAATTGTGAAGCTACACAGCTACAGTTAACACAGACAGCATTAAACAATTGTTTATTTAAAGCTGTGAAAACCAATGTGTGGCCACTAGGGGGCATAAGAACACCAATAACCGGATAGACTAAAAGGCCTGATATATTAACAGTAATTTTGCAGAGGATTAGCAAAACTGCTTATTTACATATCCAGTAGACGCTGAGCAAAATTATTCTGCCCGGCTGAAACCAGCTGCCGCTGCTGCAAACGATGGTGCTGCTGGAAGGTGAATCCACCTTGTGAGACCACAAACTACAGTAGAACAATAAAACTCTCAGCATCTCAGTTGATGCTGGGTTTATATTGTTATTACTGTTCATAGTTGTTGGACTCATTTATTACTTTATATTGTATTTTTGTGAGCTGATTAACCTACTACAGACCTTTTATGGTTGGCTAACTGTAAAAAAAATGATGCACTGTTTGTCAGAAGGTTCTGTTACTGCAGAATATATGATTTTTTTTCCTCAGTACTTTGCAAGAAGCCTAATCCATGTTTCTCTATCTGCTCTAAGTAGAACATTTAGATACAGTGACTAATGTGACTACTGAAAGTGGCCAAAAATACAGTTACACTGACCAGCTATCTTGCTTCAAAGGGCCTTTAGCGGCATGAAGCAAGGCAGACACGAAACACCAAAACACACACACACGCACACACACAGAGAAACAGAGAGAGATGAGAGATATAGGCCCTGTCCGACAGCTGAAATATAGCACAAAAGCCCTGGGGAGTTTCAGGGGATTTCCACAGAGAGAATCGGACACATTGTCTGATTTACACTAACACTTTGGCTAAACTTATGATAAAAGTTCACAAACGAAACACTGCTATATCTGTCTTTATCCATCTCTGCCTCCATATGTCTCTGCCTGTGGTTCCTGCTCTGCTCCTTTCTCTTTCCCTCTCCGTAAACATGAAGGTGAGCACCGGTCGAGAACATTTTGAAGCTACGAATAGTTGTTTTCATCAGTGTGAGTGTTGTTGATGGCTATTTTTTTTAGGATATTTCCTCTCTTAAAAAAACATAGTAAGTTAAGTGTCGATGACACAAAGAAACAAGAAAACCATGGATTGGATTGGGACAGTGGATGGAGATTAACTAAAGCTAATCGTGAGCACAAAGAGAGTTGGAGAGAGGCTGAAAGAAAACACGTTCATTTTTATCTGCCTTTACTGCTCCCTTTTTTTTCTCTTTTTACTGAGGGGCGAGCCAAGGAATGCAATGAGGAATCTGGTGAGAGATAAAGAGAGGAAAGTTGATGGTGTTGTACAGTGCGTCCGTGTGTGTGTGCTGATTGTGCAACAACCGTGTCTATTAGAACGTGTGCTGCAGGATCTTAAAGCTCTGAACAGTCACAAACCTGTTCCCAGATGATGTTTAATTCAGTTTTTGAAATTAAAAAGTGGCTGTTTTACTCTCGAGCAGAGCAGAATATACTGTACCGAACCCACCCCCCCTTCTGTGAATTATGAGAGGAAACACTGGTCAAGGTCATCTGATGTACTGATGATGAGTTAGTATTTACACATAATTCTTTACAAGACCTTTATCTTGCCTCTATATTATAAGATATTGGAACTTATAAAGATAAGCTACATATTTCACATATAATAGTAAAACATCCTCATGATGAAGGAAATAAACTGTAGTGCAACCAACAGTATCTCATGGATAATACATTCTGTGTGTGAAGAGCAATCTGTATTTTATATGACCTGCTTTATAATGTAAATCATACATAACTGACTAATAAATAAATGTTGACTTGATATTAAAAAACAACAAAGAAATGCAGGAGTGAATAAATAAAGACGACACAGACAAACTGGTTCTGTATCAAAACACTCACAGCACATTTACACAGAGAGGAACACTTTCAATAATCTCACACTTTCGAGTACAAAATGTTTCACCAACATTTGCTGTTTTATGACTCAAATATTAATACACATCAAAGAAAGAAAAAAAAAAAGTATAAACAGTTCCCGGTTCCATCGAAGGAAAATCTAAAATATATCAGTTAAGTTACATGATTTTCCCCCATGGAAAGAGTTCAGTTCCCATGGTGAAGAAGTATTATTTACATCTTGACCATAACGTCTCAGCCACAGAGCCAGTGTGACCCAGCAGACATATTTTAGAGCTCGCAGTGTCTAAAGCACTGCCAAAGTCCAGCGATATTTACACACCACAGAGACATGAGACCATTTAGCTCCAAGAGAGCAGAGCACTGCTAGAAAAAAAAAAAAAGTTCAGCTTTTTAAATACAACCACAAAGGCATATGTGTGTTTGCAATGTGTATTTTATGCTGACCAGACAGAACACTGCAAGCTTACACTGCAAACACTGCACTGGGTGTCAGATACAAACGGTTCACTGTATTCGACCTTTTCAAATTAAAGTCAGCGTTATCTTTTATACTGTAGCTGTGAAAACTATAATGTAGACAAAGGCAGAGAGGGAGACTCAGTGACACCTCTCTCCCTTAACGTCGTTCCAGTGAAAGCAATTTTTGTCCATGACGAGATAATAAATAAGCCGTCCCAAAGTTGATATTTACAACACCTGAAAAAAGACGCAGAGCTGTAGGAGCACAGGTGGAGCTACTAACCCGAGCTGTCTGTGCACATGGGGGTGGCTGGTGAGGAAACCAGGCAATAATGGGATGAATGAGAAAGTGTGGACAACAACAATATAGTTAAGACGTTTTTATCAGAGTTTTCAGCTCTGTCACTGTTATGTGTAGAGACACCAACACTGATTCTGGCATTGAGCATTTTCTAACGTGACTGTAGATCTAATTGGATCTGCCAGCAGGAAAACGTCTCACTGGAAAATATCAGCTTTGTCCCGTTGTGAAATCTAAAAGGAAAACCTGGAAGAACTCAGGTGCTCACTGACTTCAATGAATGAAAATTCAAAACTAGAGATAAGATTATTACAGTAGTCTGGTGATGCTGCGTGTGCTGTTGACAACAAATGTCATGAAAAGAGCAAACCACGAGTGAAGTGATCCTGCTCTGCTCCCTGTAACTGTCCAAAAATGATTCAAAAGACATAACTGGGTGATCTGTTCCTTCATCATAATGAACAAGGACACTGTCATTTATTTTGAATTAAACATAGACCAAGAAATAGTCCCAAACAAAAGCACTATTTGCATCTGTTTAAATAACCTTTGCTCAGCGTTCATGACTTGTTTTGAATGATTTACATGTTCAACAGGAATCAATCCAGAATTGAGAGCAGAAAAAGAGCTCCGCCCTGGCTGCAGCGGTGAGGGCATGTTGTTCCAGGTACTGGTCAAATGATGAGAAAACACTGCGCAGCAGCTTATGTTACTATAAGAAAAGTTTTTTCAATTCATTTCATCATGACTGTAAACAGCAGAAATATGACATTTTCTATCAGGAATGTGTTTTCATGTATCTGCTTGGCCAACGCAGCATTTTTTATGCTGGTCAATGGAACTGAGGGGGCTGTGGTTTTCACACTTCGCTGCATTTTTTGTCTTTTCATGGGATTTATATACATACATACATACATACATGTATATGGGTCTGGATACAGTCCTATCCTTTAAATTCTACATCCTCAAAGTCACAGCACAGTTTCGAAGACACAGAATAGTTACTGTACAAATGTTTACACAGATTTGCATGTTACTGTGATATCCAGTTCTTAGAATTTAGATATCTACCTTCAGTTAACTTTTCTCAGTGACCTGTTTAGACTTCAGTGGACCTTACAGATGCTGGTTTAGCAGGTGCAAAGGGGGAAAGCGGGACCGGCTTAGCCAGAGACAGAACATATAAGTAGATGTAACCCAGATGTTTCCACTTAAAAGTGGGCTGGACACAGGTTCAGATGGCCAGCTGGAGCTTGGTGAGGTTCCTCTGGTGCATGTTATGGTGTCGCACCAGCTCATCGCTCCGGGCAAATTTCTTCTGACAGTTTGGCCACCGGCAGTTAAATGGCTTCTCACCTGAGAGACGTGGGATGGATGGACAGAGGGTGGATTGAAGGACACGTGGAGAAGGATGGTACAGTAATGAGGAGGAGTGGGGAGGAGAATTAGGACAGGAGGGATTTGAAATGAAAGAAATATTAGAATGTTATGCTGGTCATAAACTGTATTGAAATATTATGTTAAATTTCTATAGATTATTATTATTATGTATGTTGTTCATAATAGCACAAGTGAAGTACGTACATGTTGACATTCAAAAACTATTTTATAAAATTACTTTTAAGTTTTGCAACTATTTATATATAAACATTAAATGGATGAAGAAGAAATGGAAAAATAAAAGTTTACGCACTTGTTTTACCTGTATGAGTCCGGGTGTGTGTCTTAAGGTGGTCAGACCGAGAGAACTTTCTCTGACACGTCTCGCATTCGAAGGGTTTAACTCCTAAACACATATACGATAAGCATGCACACGCAGCCCCAAGTTCACACACACACACACACATACAGAAAACACATGTTCACACATACACACACATACATACACAGACAGAGAGGGAGACAGAAAAATACAGTAGAGCAGAGGTTTGCAGGGAAGCCATTCCACAGTTTAGCCAGCCTTAAGTCACATCATCTGATGAGGGCTCACCGCAGTGTACCAATGTACACAAAATGCAAACTGTGCACTTCAAAAGACATTGTCCACAAAATGGCTGTCATGCAAACAGCAGGTAGAAGGCAAGTGGAGAGAAGAAAACTGAAAATAATAAAGAGAGAGAGAGAGACGCAGAGTGAGTTAAACGAATCAAACCTGTGTGTCTCCTCTGGTGTCTTTTGAGCTGGTCAGAGCGAGAAAAACTCCGGCCACAGTCTGTGAAATCACACTGATAGGGTTTCTCCCCTGGACAAAGGCAAGAGAAAGGACACGAAAGGTTAAATCAAAGTTAATTTGAAGTTATATTTATGATTGACAAACACCCATAATAAGCTACAACGGTCTGTTAGTTTATTTACAGACAATAACAGTAATATTCTGTATATCACCCAGTTAAAGGGCGACTTCACAGATTTTCAGCTCACTGTCAATAGTTCATCTGTATTATTAGTATTTAACTTCACTTTCCCCTGTATTCAAATCTATCTCTGCTTTTAGCTGAAAAACTCCACTAGATAATGTCACCTGGTTGCTCATAACACAGGGGTTGTAGTCCTGTGTTACCTGCTCCTCCTGAATTCCTCCTGATGACATCATCTGAACTAAAAAACTCCCCCAGATGATGTCATATGAGTTTCTTTATTTTTTCTTTAGCCAGAATCAAAAGTGAATGAAATTAATTGCACATCATGTTATTTATTTAGTTCCTTTTTTGATTAATGTAAAATCACTATGAAGGATCAATGTTGTTTGTTGTCAAATTTGACTGAGAATAAGACTGTAAATCACAAAAACAAACCCACAAAAATAAACAAATTAGAAAATTGAAGCAAATGGAAACACCACTAAAGCTAAACAGACCTTTTCTGAGTGAAATACAAATACACTTGTTACAGTAACTGTGCTTCTGGGAAATGAGATTTTAGTGTGTGGAAATACTGGCACTAACCATAGCGCTGTTGTTATTACAGCCTATGATATTGCAGCATTTCTTTCAGTTGGTCGTTTCACCTGTGTGTTTGCGACTGTGCATCTGCAGATGAGACAGCTTGAAGTAGCGTTTGTTGCATCCCGGGTAGGCGCACATGAACGGACGCTTCTCGCTGCTTTCTGACCGCACGATGGCTGGAGCGATGCTCGGCACCCGCCTGACATCCTGCACACACACACACACACACACACACACACACACACACACACCAAACACTGTTATGTAAATTCAAATCACACAAGACAGAATTAACAAAAGCTCTCCCTGGGCATCAATAATTGAACCAGTAAAATGTCATTTAGAAAACAGACGATTAAATCTGTCCTGTGTGTAAATAATTGCATGTGGGCATCATTATAATGAAATGGTCATATATTCATCAGCTGTGAATTAGCAGTAAAATGACCCCAGCCTGACTGCAGCCCAAAGGGAGCTGTTAGTCACGCCTTTTAGACAGACCTCCCTCCAGAGCATCCCATTACAGCCCCACTGTTCACTGCAGACACTGCTGGAGAAGAATAACAACACACACTGTCGCACACTACTTTTCCTCTCCTCTTTTGCTGCCATCTTCTCGTCAAGTCCATAGTGTTTAGCATAATGATTTGACAGACTGAGAGGTCAGCTCTGTTGTTGTGCACAGATGACTGATATTGATAATGACTGTAAATTAAAGATGTTACTGTATATACAGGAAGAACCACTGACAGAGCCCATGGGAAGTTAATGATGTTATGAAAAGTCACTTTGAATGATGAATAAACTTAATAAACTTAAAAATTTCAGTTGTGAATGTGAATGTGTTTAACTAAAGTTAGGCGACAGGTACAGGTCAGCTCGCAGGTCTTAATATGAACAGATCGGGTTGTTTCAAGATTGTAAAACTGGACCTGGACAGGATTCTCAGCTGAGGTATAATAATTCCTTAATTCATTTTATAAATTGTTGGTTCATTTATATAATTTACATATAAATAATATTGTCCAGCATGCCTGTCTGCAGTAATTCATTACAGAGATTAACAAACTTGACTTATCCACTGTGTTCTGTTATGTAATCTTTAATAACTTTCAACAAGATATAATATATATATATAATAATTTGTATTACTATAATACTGAATGTTCAAAAGGTGGTGAATGAAAAGTGAAATTTAATGGCTGTCAACTGTATTTCCTTTGGCATTAACTGAGAATTAGTGTAATCACTATTATAAAAATACAGAGCAAATGTGTTATTTCTTAGCAGCTCTTAAATTATAGAGTTTGTTTATTCTTTTGTACTGAGCCAGACCTCTTATGTGTGTTCTTGTTTAAGCTATTTCTATGAACAGAAGACAAAAGAGCAGAGGCAGAAAAGGTGCAGGATAAATGATGAAACAAGCCTCAAAAAAAAAAAAAGAAAGAAATATCTCAAAAAGTCCTGCTGTAGACTAAAAGCAGGTCTGGAGAATCTCTGCTGCCTGTCTTTTAGAGCCACTGACAGACAATAATTAAAATCGAATGATTTATTAACATGCTGATCCTTGTATGGAAACTGTATCTTTACCCGTTGTAACCCAGTGTGTGCGTGTATGTGTCTCTGCACTCCTAATGGGCTTGTGGAAAAAGATTTCTCTTGGTTTTTGGACCTTGGAAAAAACATGCCTGCAATATGTTTGTCGACGTGTGTATGTGTAGGCATTCGTGTGTGTGTGTGTTACATTTTTGGCTCAGCTACATATCAGGATTTCCTATTCACTCCACTTCTCCAGTCATTAAGAAATACATTAGAAATATGTCATTGTGTGTCGTTATCATTCCTTTACTGTTTGTTTTGCTGACACATGGTTTTCAACTGTGTGTACATCATGACTTTCAGAGTGACTCCTACCTGTATGCCTCTGAAGACTCCATGTGTGTGAATGCGATACTGCGTGCTGCAGCTGTACACCATGGGGGTGCTGGGGTCACTGTCGTAGCCTGCTGCATGGCTGCCAACACAGAAATAGTGATAGTGATTCATTTGGGCTCTTACATCAAAATAACAGAGAGGAAATTGACATTGTAATTCAAAGTTTTTACACAGTACTGAACAGCTGTCTCACAGACATATTCGTGTCAAGAATAGAATCAAAACAAGTCAGCTCCAAAATATCAATACTGGAAGGGTTAGTTATAGCATGAAAAGCAGATCACCATCTAAACATGAGGCAAGAGCATGATTCAATACCATGAATCCATACAGTGTAACGAACACTGAGTATACATAAAGCATGAACTCCTGTTTGATTGAGCGTGCTATGCGCAGGTACATTAAAGTCACAAAGGAATCATTATTCAAACACATTTACCTTGTCACATATAGCCCACAACGCAAAACACAGGCCCATCATTTGCAGACTAAGAGTTGACTAGAGATGTAACTTGTGATGATGTATGGGGGTAATTTTTTATTTTTTTTTGACAAACCTGAACCCTGTGGTTGTGTGTCTGCATGTCTGTTTATTTATATGTAAATGTTGTATGTAATATTGAGCCATAAAAGTTTGATTTTAAGTTTTATGGCACAGTAAGCTCTGATACAAAATCAGAATGTATGTATATGTACAGGATATAACTGATATCAGACACATGTTCATAAAATCACAAAGCTGTATAAATGTCTGCAGACGTCATCTCTACAGTGTTATACTGCGGTGCTTTGCAGTATTTCCGGCTATGATAGTACCATGGTTCTAAGCACAGCAGTGTTTGACAGTCAGTTCACTACTTTGGTCAAGTTACTCAAGTTTTTCAACAGCTGTTGGATGGATGCCATGAAACTTGGTTTAAAAATTAGGTATTTATATGCATGGTTCCCAGGGGATGAATCCTGGACTTTAGTGATCCCATAGGTTCACATTTGTGTTTTTCAGTGAATTACTGGACAGCCGTGAACTTTATAATACAAACACAAAGTTCATCAAAGAAAGAAGTGCAATAACTTTTATGATGTGTGAATTATTACTATAGTGCTCTACTTTGGGTTTACTGTTAATAAGCTGTTAATAAGTATTACCATGCTAACATGCTAAATTAAGATGGAGAACATACTAAATCCACCTGGTAAACATCAGCATGTGAGCATGTTAGCATCCTGACATCAGCATGGCTAGCCCTCATATTTGAGAGGCTGAAGCCAGGAACTATTTGGTATGGGGTTTGAAAAATATTAATGTAAATTAACGACATAAAAATGATCAAATTTGTTTTCAACAAAAAATAATGTCCTTGATCAGATAATTGATCAGTTAGATTAACTATTTAATCACAGTGTATGACACAAATCTTTTAGTTTGTGTTAAAGACAAGAACAAAACCTTCTCTGTAGTGCACAGCTGCCAGTGTTTCCTCTTCTATCTTCTTATGATAACACATAGAGAAACCAAATGCTCTTGTCTATGAAATGTGTTATATTTCAGTCTGTCGAAGCAAATGAGGAGGATGGGAGTTTGCATCCTGTGATGGAATATACAGTATACTGCCGAGCGGCCATAAGGTGCTCTTTGTCTGCTTTGCTTTTCCGTTGTACGGGAGTAGAGACACTGAGACTACATCAGTGGTAGACATTGTTCATCATACTATATGCTCCATTAGTTAAATTCATTCATTCATCATTTGTTTTAGTATGTCAGGTTTTAGTAGCATTTAATGTCATTGGGACACCTTGGTGAGGATTAATCCCATAGTGCAAACAGTGCTCAAAATACTCACTCAAAAAAGTAGTTATAAAAGTGTATAAATAAGTCAAACTATACAACACTGAAGAAACTGACTGTGATTCACCCTCTTGCCCACAGTTAGATGAAAAGATTGTTCTTATGTCTGTCTGTTTAAAATAAGGCAGCAGATTAGCGTATATTAGCATGGCATAAACACTGAATTGGCTAACAAAATCTTCAGTTTTTGGATAAGTTAAAGAAACAAGATATAACATGTTCATTAGTGAGCTCTGCACATGCTGCTACGCAGCTTTAGTTAAAAAAAAACAGACTAGCTGCTGGATATACAATTGGTTTTATACCATATAATTCTATACCAGATGTGTTAATGGTCTTAATCTTGTCATGTAACTTGTGGCAAAATAAACCAAAATTATTTTATAAAATGTTTACTGGTTAATATGCCTGCAGTCAAATGGAGTTCATCCCACTGTAACAGGGAAACAAACATGGAAGTCTGAAAAAGCAAATACTTTTTTTCTCATATGATCAAACATCTCTAATAATAATAATATACTATAAACTGGGGTAGTATGATATGAGATGAGATATAAGTAGCTAAGCATTGATGAGGATTAGCAAACTACAAATGGAATATGGAACATAATAATCTCTTGTGCCACTATCCACAGAAACGCCTCTGCAGCAGGTGATGTGAGGCTCTGTGTTTAGTGTTAACATTAGGAATGGGCCTATCTGCTCTTCCTCTCCAAGCTCAACTCCCCTACACTTCCTCTTCCTCATCTCCCACTCTCGCCCCGTTCCTCTTTATCTCTAATGACTCCCTCATCCTTATGTTGCCTTCCCTTCTCTTCCTCCTCATCCTTGTTACTCCCTCACACCTCCTCTCACTTCAGCTGCTCCCCTCCATTGACAGTGAATGTACAGACAGAGAGACTGAACGTGAAACAGCAACTCAAAACAACGAAACACCATCATAAACTCTCACCAAGCTCAACAACCACAACTTTACATACAGCATACTTTAGCACGATTTTTTCACAATGTGGCAACACCTCCCCAAAAAAAGCAGACATTCCTTCATTACGCACACACGCACATACAATGTGTTAACTATGATGAATGCCTGTTGGCTGGGAGCAGGAAGGTATTTGTGAGCCGACACAGACGCTGACCAGCGTGCAGCTATGCAGGTCACAGTGACATACAGTACACTACATACTGCTGAATGCTTTTTCTTTGAACAATGGACGCTGATTCTTCTGGATGCAATGTATTTCTGCTCTATTTTTAAGGGAAAAGAAGATGGACAGGAGAACTTAGACATCATGTTGCCTAAGTCAACTGAATATTTAAGAAAAAGACACCAAGAGTTGCTGTGAAACTCTTATCTGTAATCCTCTTCAACACTTTTAAAACTCAGTACTCTCTAAGACTTGCTAAGACTAAACACTAAACTCTAACATTATCCCAAGTATGAAGACAAACATTTTAGTAGTCTAAAGGTGGATACAAATTTAGATTTTATTGTTGTTTATCATCCTGGTAGGTCAATTTGAATACTGGCCAGACTGACATGACATTCATGGTCACCATGTATCTAAATCATGATCACTCTGGCATCCTTGCGTCATTTTGTCTGGTGCCGGTATCATTTCAACAAATTCTCCAGTGATTAAAATACTGTATTGGTCTAATGTGCTTTTTATGGCAAAAAGAGGATAAACTTCAACCTTTCTTATAGTTTTTATGATATGTAATGAACATGACAACTTGTTTATTCTACAGTCTGTGGCAGTGGTGGAAAGTATCTAAGTACATTTAGTCAAGTATTATACATAAGGAAAATTTTAAGGTACTTGTACTTCACCTCAACATTTTCTATTGCTATTTTATATTTACTCAAAGCAAACCTTCACTACATTTACAACATTTGAAAACTCAAAAACAATTATTTTTCTAAGTACTTCCCTATAACATGGTTTCATTTAAATTACTGTCTGATGACAACACAGGTAAAATTACCCAGTATTTCAGAAAAAATTAATTAATAAAACTAATTAGTGCAGGAGAACTTTTATTCTCTTTAAACAAGCTTTTAAATGTGCTTAATGTATTAGTATTAATAATCTGATCATGTCATATCCTGGTCATTATTTATCACACAGTCATAGTATACTTTTACTTTTTATATTTTAGTACATAGTTTGATAATACTAGTGTACTTTTAATTAAGTGGAATTTGCAATCCAGGACATTTATTTGTACTGGAGTACTTTTACACTATTGTACTGATACTGGTAAACTTAATTAAGCCTCTATGTACTTATTATATCACCATTCTGTTGATTCATAACATATGAGTCAAAGTGCTATTTTACAATTGAACATTATCCATTATTTTTATATTACTATCTCAACATGTTTGCTTTAGTTCCTTAATATAATTTGTCCTATGTCATGTTTCATTAAAGTTTCATTAAAGTAAAGCACCTAAACATGAAGAGGTGCCGTCACTGAACAACGTTTGAGCTGTGTAGAGATTTTACCGTCTACAAGTTTTTTAGTGAGGGTCACTCTTCTAACCAATTATTTCTACTTGACTGATAAGTTTTGTACCTTCTTATTTATTGTGATTTCATAGAAAATAATATCTGAAGATCTGGGCAGAGCGTGGCAGAGCAGGGAGAGGCAGGGCTAAGTGAAGCAGTGAGTGTCACGGTACAACTAGCATAATTCTCAAAAGTTGCATTTTGTAGCTTTAAATATATATTTTGGACATTTTATATTGGAATATTCTTTATTTTAATCATTTTTTTCTGTAACAACCTTCATATTCAACCTTAGAAGTAGTCCAATAGGAAAAACAGGTTGAGTTCTCTGGGCACTTAAGCTGTCATTGCTCATCTGTTCACTCTCTAGTGTGAAACTTCTTCATGTGTCCTACTTTGTTTTCCAACATACACTCGACTGACTGCTGCTGGTCAAAGAGAGCGATGGATGAGTTCCTACCTCTTTATGGTGGATGCCAGTGTATTGACAGGGTTCCATGCCACACACTCTAACTGAGAGGTCATTTGATATAAATTTTGTCTGCTGTGGAGGAAAGACAAAACGTAGAAGAGAAGCTCATGAGCTGTGCAGTGCACTGTCAGTTACCATGACAGGATTGTTGCCTTTTGTGGTCCTCAGAAGAAGCACACTAAGGAAAAATGCCAACACACATACACACATGTAAAAGAATACTCCTCATACGACAACCAAGAAAGCTCAATTTTCTCTAGACCAACTTTCATAACACACATTATTCAGACCTTAAACATGTACACACACACACACACACAGCGGATTTATAGCTCTCACACCACCTGGAGGCTTGCAGCAGTCTGGATGGGGTAGATGTGGTGCCTGGTACCCTGCTCATTATGCAGCTATTACTTTACAGTACAGAGAGGGCGTGCAGCCAACAGTGCACAATGGTGGTGAATGGAGGCTGAGAAGAAGATTTAAAGTACTGATCCATGACATTTTCAAATAAATAAGCGCCTGCTTTTCTTCTCTTTTGCTGACTGATGGAACCCACCATTGATTCAGCCATGAGTTCATCTATTTAATGAAACTTTTCTGTCCTACTATACTGCCCTAAACACCCAATGCCTGGTGCAGAACATCTTTCCTGTGAAAGTCCTTAAAAAAATAACTAATGAATGGATGAACCAATAAGAGCAGCAGTGCACGCCAAAAAAGTTGCAATGAAAGTGTTTGCAGTTGTAAACCACGAAAGGGCAGCTGTGGTTCAGGAGGTAGAGCAGTCGTCCATCAATCATGAGGTCGGTGGTTCCTGTCACGACACACCAAACCACAAGTTGGGTCAAGGCAGCCATCAGTGTGTGTGAATAGTTGCACAAGAGGCCAAGGCTTGAAGTACCAATAAGGTAGAAGAGTGCTATGGAAGTGCAGATCATTCACCATTTACAGAAAAGTTGGGACTTTTTAATAAAATGTGATAAAAACTAAAATATGTGAAAATAAGATGGATTTGGACTTGGTGAATAAAGGTCTCCTGATAAATAAATATTTAAGTGAATTAACAAATCAAAGAATTTAGTTTCTACTGCATTTTGGAAAAGTTCCAACTTTTCTGAAAATGCACTATGTACATCTGTTGTTATCCTGAGTTGTAGGAAAAGCTTTGCCACTGAAAACGCTTTCCTGGTGTGGCCAAGTGGAGAAAATAAGCCAAAACAGAAAAACCTTGCTGCAAACCTGAAACAATGAGCTGAAAGACACTGACATGCTCCATGGAGTTGCTTATCGGTCTCTTTTGTACATGTTAGTTGGCTCCCAGTTGCAAAATAGGAGAGAATGGGAGAAGTCACATTCTCCTGTCAGTGGGTCCACCCTAGAAAATAGGATATATTGTAACTGTACCCCAAATATTGTTGGTTTAATGATAATAATTTATACTTTATTAATTCCCTTGGGGAAATTCTTGTGGACTGCTGCATTTAAGACACCAAGGCTTCAGGATTCAGTGTCTGGTCCTGGGACACTTTGACATGTGGCCAGTAGGAACCAGCAGCCAAATGACCAATCCTGAGGTTCATGGACAGCTGCCCTACCAACTGATCCACAGTCATCCCTTGGTTTAAGATAGATACTTTCCTCAGATTTTTCATATTTAGGAACAGATATGCCTATTACGGTACAGTATTATTAAAGTGATATTTGTCCAGATTTTAACTTTCAAAACATAAAAAACATATTCACTGACTGATCACAGCAACTATTCAGAGCATTGTGTGTGTGTCTGTCCACTCTGCATATTTCTTTCTGTTACACTTTCTTGCTTTGATAAGACACACTGTGTGTTAGACAGCGTGTATGTGTGTGTCTCTTGCTACGGATTAATAAGTCCTCAGCATGTTTTCGTTTCATACTGTTCCAGCAGACCAAGCTGACGGCACGCAGAGTAAATACAGTCCGTTTGGTACCAGGCTGCAAGATTAGACAACTGACTCAGCTCCTACGAGCCTTCCAAGCCAAGTGTGTGTTTGTATGCAAGTACTGTGTGTGTGTGTGTGTGCTGAGCAGATATCAGTTATGTTTATGACAAAGAAGACCCTAAGACTGAGGGTCCTCATCTTTCTCTCTCTCTCACACACACACACACACACATATTGAAACTTTAGTATCCATCCTTGCTGTGGTTTTCCATCCAGAGGACTTCTTCAGTACCTTTATCGATGGTAAACACAGTGGCATGTCAAGAATGTTTCATTTAGAAACATAACAACAAGCAAACAGTTTGGAGAGCGCACAGCGAGGAGGTGTACCCACGTAAAATGTCTAGTTTATGAAATTCTGAGCAGGTTTATTAAAACCTGTGTAAGATTTACAAATTTGTTTCTGTAAGGGATAAACAGATTCACTGTAGCGGAGCAGTTGCTTTCAGACAGGTTCTGAGTGAATTCAATATGTTTACATGTTACATTTAGTATTTATACCACACAGAAGAAGCGTGTGGATTGAGGTGTCCTGCCTCACCGTGATGATAGGACAAGTCAGCATTCATTTTCAGATCATAGTGCACAGCTAGGCTGAACAAAGATACTCAGGCAGACAGGTGCTCTTTGGCTACTCTGCAGCCGAGCATTAGTTACTCGATTTATCACAGCGGAATATTTTGCAGATGCATTAGCATGTGTCAGTGTTTTCCTACAAAAAGCAAGTGACGGACATAAGGTTGATGCTTTTTAGAAATTGAGCAATACGTCTTGGGAATCTGTGCTGTGTGAGAGGAAGAGAGGGGTTGATAAAAGGTTAAGATGGGGTGTGGCTGGAATTGAGCAGGTCATCATGAATCGTTTCGGTGGGGCAGACGTATGAGAATATTTTGGGACTTACACTTTAACTACTTTGGCACTTTTATTTTTATGTGAGTTTTTCTCTGGTAATATCTCACTGAATGAGTAGAAACCAACATTAAATCAGGAAAGATTTAACAACATTAAATAAAAAAGTCATCAGATATGAATTTGTAGGTGTGATGATGCTTTGATGTAATAAATAAAAAATATGATCTTTTTTATACAAAATTAATAATCCGTCATTATTGTTAGTAGTAACATCTGTGCTTTTTCCTAATGTAACAAGTCAAACTGTCTGCTGGGAAAAAACATCTACTATCAAATGTTACTGTTAATATTAAACGTGAGTAACTTCTCATCAGTGACAAGAGTAGAGCGACCCATCAGCAGAGCTGTTTGGCAAACTGCTGGGTTTCATGAAAAAATAAAGAAGCTTTGTTATAGCTGTGGTTTTCTCTCAGCTGTTTGTTGAGTGGAAACATTTCTGACGAGTAGCCTTCCAGTCATTTATCTACTGGAGCATAGCTTAATGTAAATCAACAAAATGAAAAGCAGTCTACCCGTCCCTGGCTTTCACTGGCTGACTGATATAAATAGAAAACACTGACTGCTGTGTTTGTAATATTTCTCAAAATAAAAACTACAGATCTTAAATCCACAGTAATTTTGTCCAGTTTTTCTGGAAAACACTTTTTGCTCACAAGCTTTGTTTTTCTTCTTCACTTCAGGGAGAAAACACTTCACTTCTCAATATAAAATTCTCATAACAACAAAAAAATACCTAGAGGAAGGAGAGTGAAACCAGAAAGGAAGCCACAATGGCAGACAGACCAGTCTGAAGGTGAACATCCTGTTCAAAACGGCATCCCGCTACCCTTCACTGAATTACTGCAGTTTGACACGGAACAACAAACAATGGTTTCTGAAACATTTCCAGCTTTAGTTGTTTGTTCGTTATAAAAATAGACTTTGTAGAGAGCACGTGCATGTGCAACAACTGTAATGTGTGCGTGTTACCTGTTGTATGGGTTTCTCAGCAGCAGAGCCTGGCTGCCTGTACAGCTCTCTGAAGGTGTGTGACATCCATAGACAGGAGGAGGTACAGGAGGCACATACTGCTGCTCACCTATGGTGCACAGACACAGACACACATTAAATAAGGCTAAATAATATACATGTAAACTCATCCACAACTCACTCAGAGGAGAAACTGCCTCCTTGTCTGATCTCTTCTGAACTATGCCCGCACCTATTTTTCTCTACTTTTCGCAAGTTCATCTACAAATAAAGACCCTTAGCTTTTTGTTTCTCTTTCTGTGCAGCAGTGTGGTGAATGGCTCCCTCGACATTTTTCCACATTCCAAAATCCTTTTCAGTTCCCATTCTCTCAGTTATCTTTGCTGAAAAATCGCCGACAGAAATTTACAGCAGCGGCGTCATAAAACGCACACATTTAAATATTTACCAATAACACGCACAGAGGTAGGATTAAAAAGATAGGTGGGTGGATGAAAGAAGGGAGGAAACGAGGGAGCTAGTAAATCAGGATGTGGCTGATTTATACCTATGACAGGCGAGGTCACTGCGGAGATGTCAGAATAAGGGACAAAACACTCCCTGGGTGAGGGCCATGAAGCTGCCATACAGACACAGCTGTGCACTCAGACATAGGCTTTAAATATATATGGATCTGATTTTGTTCTTGACTTTTTTAAAGAACAAAAGTGACTACTGGAAAGATAAACATAGACAACCAAATTTTTTTGGATGAAATCTTTCCCCTTTACCTTTGCAGGAGCTTTTAGAGTTGGATTAGGCTACAGGAAACCCGTTAATACAGCCAATTTTTATGGTCATTTGTAAGACTTTTCCTAAAAGTCAAGCATCACATTTAAACCCACTTTTTGTCACTGTGGTTGGAGGAGAAGTCGATTTTTAAGTAGACATTTGCAGCATGAGAAAGCCACAAGCTAGCATTAGCTAAAATATTACTAGCTGTATTTTTCCTTGAAATTATCTGTAATTGAAAAAAATACAATTTTAACAGATACATTCAGAATTCAGTTTGTTATTTCACACAGCTGAATGAGGCAGTAGCTAAATCCAATAAAGATAGAAAATAAAGACCAGCTAAACTCATGCTAAAGCTAATCAGCTTAGCCGAGTAGTGTAGACATGCCCGCCGACAGGGGGGAACAAACGGGTCACTTGTCCTGGGCCCATGGTAGAGGGGGGGCCCAGAAGTGGGCCCTTCAACCCAATAAATTATCGAGAGGAAACTTTTTTTTTTTTTTTCAAAATTGGCCTATTTGTGGAAACAAATATGTAATATTTTAGTGACAAAAGCTTTTTTTTCTTTTTCTTCGTAATTGCCCTTGAAATGGTCAATAATACCCCCACCCCTACACATAAATGGTTTGGCCACAGACAACAACCTTTGACTTTTAGTTTATTTAGCGCTCTCCAGTAAATTGTCTGAATTTCCAGTCAGTATAAGTCTGGTGCACAGAAAAGAAAAGAGAAGTGAAGAGAAGAGAAGAAGAAAGTGGAGGCTTGAGGGATTTAATGAGAAAATATTTAAAACCAGGTGATGATGCTGAGGCTGGAACAAAGTGGAGCAGGGGAGAAAGCGACGGGCAGTCGCGTCAGTCTAGAGCAAGGCAGCACGGAAACGTTTACCAGCCTCTAACTTTACCTAACTGTCCAGTCCTGCTCTAGTTTAACGTGAAAGTGGAGCAAAAAGCTGAAAACACATATTGTTTTACCCTCAAATTATCCAAAGTTAGAGTGAAGTAGCATTTTTAGATATTATATAGATTCAGCCAAGGAAGGTATAAAATGAATTAGAGCCTTTTTATCTATTACACAATTTGTTGACCATGCAGCTTGAATACCTTCAACCCTTTTTTCTTGGCTGCACTGTTTTTGCAGTTAATACTTTGGTAGTAAAGACAAGCAAAGAATTGTAACTGAGTAAAATATTCACTTACATGAGAGAAAAAATAAGCCCAAATATTCATAAAATATTTAATTTACATTAAGATACCATGCATTGGGATATCTGTTTTTTCAGTGCTGGCCTACTCGGACACATGTACACACTCACCTATAGTATTCTGCTGAGTTAACGCGTCTTCGTGTTTGAAGGTGTGGTTGGAGAACTGTGAACTGTGGTGCGTAGGAGTGTGACCATAATTACCGGCTCCATCGAATGCAACCGTGCTGTAACCTGCAAGACACAAATGAAAAGCCCTAAATGCACAGTCGCAGCAAGTGTTAATATGCGTTTACTTGTTTAAATGTTCAAATATGTGATCAGTAATTCTTTCACACTCAAATGCTTACTTTTGTACATTACCAGCTGCAGTGACATACAGCTGGTGATTTATTTCATTTTCCTCATAATTTGAAGGTGCTACTATCACCTAATACAACCATTACAGCTGTTTAAATTAAAAGATTCAATTGGATTAGTCTGTTTAGCTTGTATGAAGTAGAATACATGTATTTATTTTTTAATCTGTTTTTCTGTTTAGGAGAATAACTATTTAGCACATTCAAGGCAGAGCAAAAACTGAAAACAGTGTGTTGACATTCTTATTATGTCAAAGAATCACATCAAATTGATTTTTTTATAAATGATTTAGAGACATTTTGAAATATTCATTATGTGTCAAACTGCAATCTCACCTGCCTACAAACTTCATTTTTTATTCCACTGATTTTCTGTTGATTTCCAATTTTGCAAGAAACTTCTCAAATTAATGTAGTGATATAAAGTGAATAAAACATCTTATGAACTGAACAACTGAAATTGTAAAATCAAAGAAAAAGATACCCCACAGAGGTGACACATGTGGGACCAGTTTCTATTGAAGTGTAAAAGATCATGAAATAGAGCTCATAGACATGTGCCCGGACGGTACCCACGTAGAACACACCCTTGTTCACACACGCTGTTGTTCGGAGGAGACCCAGACCCTGTGCCTGACACTCCAAACAAGATGTGACTCACGACTCAGGCTGACCTAAAGGGCACAACACACTCTCATAAATCACTCACACACACACACACACACACTATGCCTCACGCTCACATGCATGATTCATTAATTAAAATGCAGCACTTTCACTGACTTTACTCTGTGAATCAGTGGGTGAGAAGGACTCATTAAACTTCTCCATTTATCTTCCACTCACCTCTGTCTGACTCCTCTGCGTGTGTGTATGTGTGTCTGTCTGTCTGTAAGGTGATGCGTTTGCCTTGAAGTCCAGCAGTGATGTTACAACCAGTGTAGTTTGTATTCAAATGGAAAACCCAAAGTCTGGAAATACCCCAAACCTTTTTCATTAAACTTTATCACTAACTCTAATTCAGTGCTGTTAAATATGATAAGATTTTCAACCTTATCATTTCAATTTGGAGAAAACTTTTTCATATCCTGTTTTACCAAATGTTTATTTTACTGTATGTTTCATCCTGACAGTGTATTCATGTTTCTATTACAATTTCCCTTTCATACACTTTTACTGTCTTTTGTTGCTCACCAAAGAATAAGTGATCAATTCAAATATCAATTGCATTCAATTTCAAGCCTTATGTTTAAGTTTAAGCCGTGTATTAGCAGGTTATCATGCCTTGCTACTGCTACTCTTCATTGATAAACATACAGTACAGACGTATAGCAGCTATTTAACGCACTTTAACAATTGTTAAATAAAAATGATCTGTGTCTGAAATTAGCATCCATGATATTTTTGTTAATACAGTAACAACATTTTTTTTCACTGGGCTTTGTTTACAGAACCGATCGTGAAATTTTACTGTAAATAAAATTGAAATCACTCCTGGAGGGAGTTTTGTGGTGACGTGATGTTCCCTGGGTGACCCTGCTCTACTATCATCTCTACTGTGTGACCTGAGTCCTTCTGTTAGTTTGTTTGTCTCTGCTCATCCAGCCACAGCGGGGGGGAGGAGGGGTGGCAGATACAACAGGTTAGAGGTCAACTCAGCTCTTTGATTATCATGTTATTCCTAAATTATCTGCTTGATAAGCATGTTATTGCTAATTAATCTGGTGGGTAACCACTAACAGTTTCATTATCCTACATGAAGAAACGTTGGGGGCCGGGTGGGGGGTGGGGGGTAGATACGCAGCAGGTTAATGTGGCTGACACCATTGTACTCATCATACACATGGTATGAATCACACTGTTGATCCTGATCACATATTCTTCAGCAAAAAAACACAATGAAAAACACAATAAAAGCCCAATGACTGTATAAGGAAAAACTGCAGTTGTACTGATGACGACTTAAAAAGAGCAGAAGAATGTGCATTCCTTTGTACTAAATTCAATTAGTAGTGTGAATTAGTTGTATTTTTTTTGGTAGTCTAGACAAATAAAAATTTAGATTTTTTAGATTCTGTTTGTCACTTTGTCTGACTGTAGTGTTGGTGAAGCTGCTCCTTTAGTACAATGTTTTACTCAGCTGTTGGCGGCCTATTGTGAGGTTTTCAACACAGATACCTGTAGCACTTCATTAACAACACTTCTCTCAGACCTGTTGCTCCAACAGAATCAACTTTTCCTTTCACTGTAAAAAAAGGTTTCATTATAAAGTCCTGAGCTTGCAATGAACAAGATTTAAACATATATGTGCTTTTCATTGTTTATCACGTTTCTGTGACGAAGTGTGAAAGTGAACTACGGCCTCCAGGCAGTCGAGGCAACACATCAGCCAGTTTAGACTGTGTTAAATTTAGCTTCATATCATATATGCAGATGAAATATTGCTGAAATCAATTTTATCTGACCATGTGCACTCATCGTCACGCTTCACATTTACACCAGACGGGTGTAAATATGAAGGGTGAAATTTAAAGTTGGGTAAGACAACACATCAACCGTCACCATGCTCCAAGCCTACCTGTCTGGTTGCGGGCTACCTGCTGTGTGTCCATGCAGTTGGTCAGGTACGGCGTGTTGCTGAACATCCTGCTGGGGGGCTGGTGGTGGTGCGGGGCAGCAACAGACGGTGGCTGGCTGGTTGTTGGGGCAGGTGGCGGTCCCCCGAATGCTGCCCCATACCTGCAGGCCCCGGTGCCTGTAAACTGCCCCGAGAAGTGGACAGTAAAAGCGCTGAGACCACAGTGGGGGTCAGCGTCATGGTGGTGAGGGTCACTGGTGGCCCCCCAGCTGGGCTCCTGCTTGATGAAAGAGTGTGGCCCCAAGGAAGTGTGGGGTGCAGCCAGGGAGGGATAAGGGGAGGCAGCGGTATGGAAGTCCAGGACAGGAGCCCACTGAGGGGCCGTGCTGACGGGCAGGGCTGGGCAGCCGGGACTGGGGCCCGCTGGGACCGGGGGTAGGAGGGAGTTCAGGTCACGTACGTCTGAACCCATTGTGGTCCAGGGGAGGAAAGGAGGAAAAATAAAAGCTATTTTTAAATTTGATGTGCCTCCTCGTGTCTTTCTACCTGTCTACCTCCCTGCCTGTGGATGTGGCCGGACCAAAAGAGCCACCACCCTCAAAATCCTTAAAGAGTCTAGAGAGTTTTCTTTCCACTCACTGTAATAAAAACTGCTTCTTCTCTTTCACAAGTCTTGGACTCAGTTGTTGCCCATCAGTTGTTTACGACACCACGCAGCTGCACTGGAGACTTCTTAAGTCCAACAGAAGTTCACGTCGACACAGGAAAGTCCCGGCAGTCAAAGTTTCTCAGCAGCAGCACAAGGAGAAGAAAAGTTGAATTAAACACAGTGATTAGCGGTGATCTTCAGTTTCCATCCACAACAGCAGTAAAAGAGTGCTTGGCTCAGAGAGATGGAGTCCATTGAAGGAGGACAGAGGATTCTGCTCAGAGCTTTCTCTGTGAATGGAGACAGAGGAGTGGAGGAGTGAGGAGGAGTAGCCCTCTTTTCCCTCCAGGCTCTCAGCCTGCATGTCTGTGTGTGTGTGTGTGTGTGTCTGAGGAGGATAGGGGGTGGAGTCAGGAGGTGATGAGGGACAGGAGCCCTCTGACTTCATTCACTTACTGTATGCTGAACAGTACACACACACTCACACACACATACATGAAAATAAATCTCAATACTGACTTCAGTGGCTAAAACATGAACATGCTTACAGTTCACTGTCACTCAAAAAAATACTGATCATCGTGTAAATTTCTTTCAGCTTATTGAGAGAACTACAGCAATGTTTCATGAGCTATTAATCTGTTTAACTGCTGAGAGGCTGATAAGCTAGTCATTTTTCAGACAGTATTTTTCTTCTTTATTTTCAAAGTCAGTATTATCTGACCTATTATAACTATCAGATAGTGTTGTATGTATTATGTAGAATAGCTCATGTAGACCTGCTGTTAATTTTAAACAGGAATTACCTTCTCTTACAACATATTTGAAGACGCAGTAGTGAGTTGTGGACTTTACCTGGACAGGAGCAGCGGGGGTGGAGGAGGCCTGGCCTGGCGCAGGGATCCCATTAAAAGACCTCCAGAAAAAATGCGGCATTTTTATGTCCAAGTCTCGCTCCAGATAATATATTGTAATTATTCATTTGAAATAATTTTGATGTAATAAGAAGAAGGACAATGCTCTTTTCTGAAGCTGTTGGCAGATTAATAGTCTATACGGGCCGTGAGACAATAAATCTCGACGAGTTGGCCTCTAAGGCCTCACTCTCTTAATACGCTGCTTGTTTATTTTATTTTTTACATTATTATTTTTTTAGTTTGTGCAATTAAATTCAAACAGGCAAACATATTAAAATTCCCCTAAAAATAAGACCCGTGACTTATTCACTTGTAGTTGTGATGTAGGGCGCAGTAATGGCTCGAAAAAATCAAATAAAAGCTTCGTTATCATCGGAAAGATTCACGTTTGAAAATAAACGATTCGTTTTAATTCAGAACGTTTTTTCCACGTAGACTGAAACAATTTCTAACAATACATATTATATACACCTACAGATATTATTATTATTATTATTATTATTATTATTATATATTAAAATTATGATTATTCCTGACACTGTTCTGTCTTTGTTCGTTAGTGCGATGCTGAGGATAATGACTAAAGTTTAATGCATGTTTTACCACCAGTGCTGAAGCGCTAAATAAAATAATAATAATAATTATAGCGGCAGTTCATGTTAAAAATAAAAAGCACAGAGACGAGCAGAATTAAAATGCTGATCTTTTTATATTAAATATAAACTAATTTTGTAACAATTCTGGATATTAATAATCATCCTGTTCCTCTAACAATTTACTGCAACACAAACAGGTTTTAAAATAATTAATATGCCCAATTTGCAGCATTTCATTCAGCTTTTACTTTAATTCTAAAAAGAATTCAGCATAATCTCATAACAACGCGGACGCCGTTTCTTTTTACGTCGTGTGGCTGAACCGACACGACGATCACTGGCTCCGGGCCAGTCGGAGCCAAGTCTGATGAGCTAAAGACGCAGAGGGGGAGAATATGAGAGAGGAGGACAACTATGATGAAGCGTCGTCACACTGCAACACTGCAAACGCTCATTCACAAATCCAACACGCCTTACCCTCTCCAAATACACTTTTCTAGACGCTGAAATGCAGAATGTGTTAACTTGTCGTTATAGCATTTTGTCATTTTCTAATACACCTGATTTGTCTTAGGTACACACACATTTAATAATTAAATGACAAGAGTTTAACTGAGCGGTCATAGCTGCATTAATACTAAGATGACACATAAAAGGTGACACAGCAGCCTGCAGCTGGAGAAGAAAACACAATGATTCAATGTTTCTATTGTCAATAGACATTTTGGAGCTGAGAGTGTGATTTACTGCTCATTATGTGTCACATTATGTGTCAGCACAATCACAGCATCCAAATTTGGGAAAAGGAGGAGTTGCCAGAGTGGGACTGAGTTGCTCAACATAATTGTACTCAATTGAAATCATGTAACCCAAATATATTTTACATTAAGCTTTGTTATCAGGTACTAAATCAGGTACTGATCGTTTTCTAATTAATCAAGACATCACAAGTAAAATCAGCCCAAAACCTTAATGGAAAAATGTACTTAAATAAATAAAATAAAAAATAAAAATGTGGATACAAGTGTACAGCATTTACATCCACCTCTGCTAATTCACATTTTCTATTGTATTGTAAAATACTTTCAGAAAGATTACAGTGTTATATTGATACAAGACAAAAATGATACAGTGTGATGGAAACAGCAAATAAATTAAAAATGAGGTAGACCACGTAAGGAATGGGATGTATTTGTCACTGAAACTTCCCGTGAATGAGACAAAAACGTTGTATCTGTGTGGAGCAAAGACGAGCATGGAACCTACTTCAAATAAATACGTGCACAAACAGAAATGTCATGTTAACATCATGTTTTCTCTGTCTGAGGTTTGACTGGTGTTCTTATAATTGCGTCATCTCATTGCATCCTCTTCTTCTGCAGGGGTTTGATGGCACACGGCTCTGAATTTATAGGCTTTATAACAGTAGTGGATGTATGGATGTATGTTTTTTTTTCGCCCTTTTGCCAATTTATTTGAAATTCTGTAAAAACTGTGCTATATATGAGGAAGAGAGGTCATTTAGTGGCTGTAAAATCAATAATGGGCACACGTCTCTCTTTATACTGGATGTATACAGATTTATACATCCATATACATATTGATGTATATGTAACTCATGATGTTTGAAACCAGTCTAATTTGAAATATAATTTCTGTGGATAATGGACTGAACTCCTGGGCCAACAACATAGTGTTTAGTTGACGAGACATTTAAAATCAGTCAAGATAACTTTAAGGTTTGATAACTGTAATACAATAATTATCTAATGATAATGATAACTAAATCAACTAAACAATCACAGAGTTGTGTGTTGAGTTCCTGTGCTCACATATCCAACTCATATACACACATTGTAGAGGTGTGTGTGTGTGTGTGTTGTTGAACAACACCACTGCTTCTGATGTAAGACTGTAGACCTTTTTAAGGTTATCTCTCAATGACTGATGTTCATGCTTTTGCCAGCTGCCTTGTGACCATGGTAACAAACAAGCACACACACACACTGACATACAGTATACAGCACCATCGTTCTCCATAGTTTGGGAATTATTTTTAACAAGCATCTACAAAAAAAATTCCTTGTCTTGCTGTAAAAGAATCACATTTGCACACAAACACAAGAAAAGTGAGACAGAAACAGTTTGCAAACCCACTGGGACACATGTTTCACTGTCTAACAGCTGGACACATTTAGTCTTCACTGTTATTAAGTCAACTTGTTTCTCAAACAAGTCCTCCAACTTGAACATGATCTCCTCATTCTGGGACGCGTTTGTGCTTTTCTGAAGCTGCTTGTGCTTCCCACTGAAGACGAATTGATGTTCAAACGGGCCAAAGATGCTGGCAAACTGCCACCAGTGGACACAAACACACACGCGCACACACTGTCTGAAGCATTAAAGTATCACAGTTAAAGTGGGTTTTCCCCCCACTTAACGGAAGTGTCCACTAAGCGCTTTTCTCCCCCCCTGGAACCAATTACAGCACTGACATGTCTCAATTTGTTTTACATGGTGTCTCTGTATGTCAGACGAAGCAGGGCAGGTACAGTTAGATGGCAGCTGTGTTTGTTGTTGTTTACTATGTGCGTATTTGTTCATCGGTTAAAAGAGACTAAGATCAGTATTTAACGTATGGGTGAGTGCGTTCTGCACGTGTGTCTGTGTGTGACTTTGGGTGTATCTGTGTTAAATTGATGAGCAGAGATAGATAGTGACTTCACCATCTGGAAATCTAGTCTGGCTCTCTGCACAAAGAACTGCTGACCCATGATTCAACTCTTCAACTCCGTGAGGAACGAGAAAAAGAGAGAGAGAGAAATGGAGGGGGGGGGGAGAGAGAGAGAGAGAGAGAGAGAGAGAGAGAGAGGATGAGGGAGGGATGGAGATGAGGCGCTGTGTTAAAAGTGCTTGTCATGAGAAGAAGAATCAGTGTGTTCATCCATCAGTCCTAGAAATAAGAGCTCATTTGCACATATGCATAAACACTCATGCAGATAGGCAAACACACACACACTCACACAGTCTGCTTGCTATTTTACTTGTGTACATGACTTATGTTGTTTCCCTCAGAGTCAGACAGTCGCCAACATGTATGGTATAAAATGGATGAGGTGGTAATGAAGTGTGAGCAGTAGACTGTCAATCTATCCTCTATACACAATTTACTGTATAAACAAGTAAACAGATGTAAAATACACGTTATACATAAATCTGTGGTGTAGTGTTTGAGAGGATTTGCTAAAATGACTGCGTTGAGAAAATCCTCCTAATCTGTATGACAAAACTGTAAATGAAAATCTGTATGACCTAGCTTATTTTATGCTTTTCAGCGGATTCATTTTTTTTCCTATTTAATTGCAGATGTAGTGACATGTTTGATGTTTGTAATGATGCTAATGCTAAGTGCACCAGAATCTTTTAGGAGTTCTTGTTTATCCATTATTACTGCACATGTAAGCCAATTGTTTTAAAGCTGCACAAATCAATATTTTTATATGAGCTGTGGATCAAATGATGCTGTTTAATATGAAAGGGTTCAGGGTCATAGTAATGCACCAACTGAGAACTGTATGGAGCACATTACAAGTGAGACATGTATGGAGCATTTCAGCATCTTTAAGCTCATTGTTTTGGTTTTAAAACCTGCAACTTTAACGTGCGCAGCAGGCAGCTTTTTAGTGAAAAGCTTTGATAAAACTAGCTGGTGAAGAGGTTATTGAAAACACAACTAAATAACCATTGAATATTTGTCAGGTGAAACGACTCCAAATAAGTTGTTAATAAGTTGCAGTGTTGTTGTTAATTCTAGCGACTTTGTATAAAAACTCTTTGCTAATATATTAGCTACAATAACGTTATGTTAGCAGCTTTGTTGCGATGCTCCCAAGTGGAAAAATATATTAATAAGCTTCTTTTCACACACAGCTTAACACTTGCTTAATGTTACTTTTGGCAGCCATGTTGACTTGTCCTCACATCAAGAGGTTTGGGAAAAACCTGCGTCATTGTGTTGCAACTCAAACGGGGCATTTTATATTACCACATTTTTCCTGACTGGATGAAAGAATCCTGTGTCATGACTTTAAACCGACCACAGCATAAGCTGACAAACTGGATACTTATCAACAACAATGGCTGCATTCCATTTAGGTGAACCACATCCAGGGCTCTGATATTGTGTATTCTGGCTCACTGGTATGGCTTACTGGGGTACCATTAATGTTACCGTTAATGTTATTTATTACACCTGCGCATTTCTGCTATGACAAATCAAACTGCCTCCTGGAGAAGAGGCTGGTCTTTTACTCAGCCTCCATAGCTGAGCAGACACACAAAAGAAGTTCAGCTTGACAATAACAAGATTTATACTTATTAAACAAAACAAAAAAAAGACTATTTTAAACTAATTGAATAAAATTATACCCTTGCTGTAGCACATCATGTCCTCAAAATCTCCCGCTTCTTTCACTTTCAGTGGGGTTGACTGTTGGACACAAAGATGCATTTGTGCCTTTTGTTCTGTGTTGGCTGATAAATGAACACTGATCCATCATGATAAGCCTTGTGATCTCTGATAGGACTCAGAAGGAGAAATAAGCCAGCAGCACCCAGGTGGACACTCGCAGGGACAAAATAAAGCCAGTCTGATGTTGCTATTTCCATTGTCTTTTTAGTGTCTTTTCTTATGTCCTCCTCTGGAACGCATGAACACAGATACGTACCCGAAGAAAGACAATCAGACACCCTTTCACTCTCCATATTAACATGGCTGCCTCTTATCCCCGAGGAGCGCTCAGGCATCTGACCAGTCGAACAAGAGATTGATGGCCCCTACGGCCAATGGAACACATTCCTGCTCTACAAACAACAAATTATCTTCAAATGAAAACTCGTCTACCTTACCCCCAGTGCTTTGTCTAGAAACACAGAGATCCCAGTGACCTGGGAAAAATTTTGTTTTTCCATACGGATTCATGTTATAGGCGGAGCTTCTTTAAATTAAGGACTACATCACTGTCACTGAACCTCTTAACCTAATAGTACTTCAGCTCACTTTTGAAACACTGTAGATCTGTAAAATATAGCCTATTGTAGAAACAAAATGTAGTGAACAACAAGATAACTCTAATTGCAAAGAATTTGTTTGGATATATTTATATCATGAATCACAATCATATTTCATTGTCATTTCATTTATTGTCTTAGCTTAAGGTTTGTGAGTGTGCAAACATGTACCCTGTCTATGTGTGTATTTATGCCCAGTCAGGTGTATTTTGTGCCCCTTATGCAATATTTATGTGTGTGAAGCCCTCGGTTGTTTTATAAGCAGGTTGAATCTGGAGCAGTCGGGGCCAGATGGTCAGATGGTTCCTCCCTACTTTCCTACAGATGCGCGAAGAAGTGTGTGTGTGTGTGTATGTGCCATGCTCTATCCTCCCACCTGAGCTATTTACTGATATGTAGGAGAAAGGATGATCTCTTCTACATACAGCTGGTTTACGATAAGACCAACAAAGAGATCATTTTTTCTTTACTGTTTTGTTTTGACCAGACTTCTTTTAAAAAAGTGCCATTTTTAAACAATTATTCTGACATACATAGAGAACAATGGCGAGAAAATGTATGTCTCTCAAAGACAAACCCAGATATTAGCTTCCACAAACCCTATTGTACCATTACAGAGTTTACATTCTCATCAGGAAATATAGCAACAGAAGGATACAGCAGGTTGCAACACTTCTGAGAGTCCAACAGACGGGAAACCACTTATCTTGTTTTATGTTTTAATTCTCAGAGGAAAGAGAGAAAAATTCTATAAAGTGGTGTCAAGAGGGAGGCAGGATTCTGAAGAAAGATGAGCTACTGGTGTTACGAAACACATTTTAAAAGGCGTTTGGACATTTTGCATTTTAAAGTTGGCTCAAACTGCGCACATTTCTGCTTAAAACCCTCCTCTACACTGTAAGTTAGATGACTCACAGATCAGACGCTGAGAGAGTGAGGATGGCGAGAGGTTACGCCCTGGTCACACAGAGAAAACAGGTTAACATGACAGATGTATCATGTAATGTGGCAGATTCCTGCCAGGAAACTGGACTTTATATTGAAAAAAGTGTTTTTAAGCTTCCAGGCATTTCTTTTTCACTCACAACAACAATTAATGGCTGTGAATGAACTAAGGCCAGCTGCCATGACCTTCAACCTCTGAATAATGTTTACTTTGGTCTCAAATATACAACCAGCAGAGGATAGAGACGATCCCTGCAAACACAGGTGGTGAACTGAGCTGACCTACAACTCAACTGAAACATACAGGGGAGGACTTATGCAGGGTTTGGTCTTAGTCAGTGGATATGGGACTAGATCCAAGAATATAAAGAGACTGATAGAGTGGCACCACCAGCTGCTGGTTTTCAGATAATCGCGAATCATAAATAAATGAGATGAATCATTCAAACACTCACTTACTCTCTTTTGCATCTTATTCAGTTGGGGCAAGTGATATGAAGAAATATCACACTAGAAGCTACAATGAGAAACAAAACTACATGTGATTGTCATTTGCAAGTGATTTTCTTTTAAATCTGCAACAGCTGATTTTTGTGGCCACATGGGGGAAGAGCAAACAACTGTTTTTAAAAGGAATATTTACATAAACATATAGAGGCCTAAATTCTGCAAACATTAGTACTGTCTTCTAATAGCATGTTATGTTTGCTAATGCAAATGTATTAATTTA
>JAUMHL010000027.1:3741799-3756242 GCA_032362345.1 Sandelia bainsii | reverse complement strand
AACTGAAGACATGTATCTTTTCATGAAACACATGGTCATTCCTATGTGTGTCCAAACTTTTGACTGGTAGTGTATGTCCCAAATAATCTTGTTACATGCAATATTATCAGCAGAGAGCCAGGTGCACTGACCTGGACAGAGCTGTGCATTGATATTTATTTAAAAATGGCAGGACATTATATTATAATCACTTTTTGAAATTTTTTAGCTTCTTTTAAGATTCAGATTGTTGAAGGGAGGCACCCCTTGGACCAGGAAACAGCTAACCTTTGTGAAGATCAAAACTGCACCAACCAACACCTCCACAGCTGACAAATAAGCACACTATGCACAAATCTGTTATTTTATTTGCTTAAGCATTTACTTACACACTTTTAATCATTATTTTACTTGTCATATGAATTGCAGATAAGGGACAAATGTTGTGTGAAGAAGTCCTAATAAACCATGTGAGAATAGGGCAAAAGCTGGTTAGCTAAGTTAGGTAATTTGGTGCTGTGCAGGGAGTTTATATTAGCTTTATCTGAGCTTTTACACTAAAACCAGCAGGGGTGAAACCAGTGGCTGAAAGCAACACTGTTGACAGTGCATTATGTCAGGTGGTAATTCTCACTCCAAATGACTGGATTTACATTACACAACACAATTTGATCCACAATAAAAAATAATAATATTGATTAGTACAGCTTTAACAAAGAGACATCTTATCTTACTCTCAAAAAGAAAGCAAACACTCATAATATCCAAAATGACGAACTATTCTTACTCTGAGTAACATCATTTGTCCAATATCTAATTTTTAAAATTGACACTTTAACATCTTTTTTGTTTCAAGTGGCAGATATCTCATTCTTTTATGATTTTAGCCAATAAATCGAATCAATTCACACAAAAGGCAGCAATAACTCAGTATTAATGTGCATGAGAGAAATTTCCTGTGTTCTTGTGGAAGTGTTGACTTCCAAAAACAAATGAGCAGGTCTTTACAGATGTTTTTGTGAAGGCAGATGTGAAAAAAAGGACAGAGTGAAAAGTAGAAATATAGGGAGACAGTCAAACACACACACAAGGAGCCTGGCTTATGATCAGCTTCAGCAGGCTGCATGAAGTGAGTTATTTTCTGGCTGTTTCAGACAATTCCTCAAAGATACTATCTCTGTCTTCGAGGCTCAAGGAAGAACATCCAAATCAGTACGTATATATATTTTAGAGTCAAATACTGAAACAACAAATCACTGCTTTGTCCTTAATATCCAGCCAATTCCACCAGACACAACCTGAAGCTGCAGACAAGAATTAATGTACATCTGAAAATAGATCCAAACATCTGATCCACTTGAGTTTCCTTTGATTTGAGCCACCAGACAGTAAAAAAAGTAAAAAGAACTAGTGATTCATCAGTGTCTTGTAAAATATTTGGGTAACTAGGCCTGTCATTGTCATATCATCCATCAATTAACAGAAGAATGTAACCTTTGGTGACCTTATCCTTATAAAACTTATTTGAGTTTTTGAACCATGTGCTTTATACTATGAATCTACATAATAACATTATTTCAGCCTTAAACTGTGGGGAAACATGTAGGGTCTGACTGGCCTCAACGTATAGGTCATTTTCAGAGGTAGTGCAGACACTGGGATTGAAAAAAAGTCCAAATAGACTTTATATAAACACACAAAACCAGAATTAAATTTTGTCTAATGAGAAAAGTCTATTGATAAAACAAATGTTATAAACAGTGGAAATAAACTTTTTCTTTTCTACCAATACTTCATCCAGCCCGTGGTTTAACACAGTGAGAACATATATTTTATGTGGCATATTATTTACTTATTTAAGGTAGTTAAACCAAAGAAAGACAGACAGAAAAAAAGAAAATCTAATATGCCAATTTTCAGGCCCTTTCAGAACCCACTGAGGATCATAATCACTGATAAAAGACCAAAAGTAAAATGTAACAAAGTGCGAACAGTGAAAGAAACAAAGTCAAGGCCACAGCAGGATTTGATGTCTGTGTGGTGAGGGAGGCTGTTTTGGTGTTGTGTACAGGTTGTCATGGTAACCTCTGATTCACACACACACACACACACACACACACACACGCACACACACAATGCAAAAAGATAATTAACAAAATGATTCATCATCTGTTACAATATCATTAATGAAATAATGATGGCATATCAAAAATAATATTTTTTATCTTTTACACAATATATGAGACTATTTACTTTTATCAATTTGGGAGACAAAAAGTTCCTGATGATTTAATCATGATAAGTATAGAATTTAGAATAGAGGACAATGTTACCCTGAAAACAGGTCAACAAAGATCCTCCTTAGTCAAACTCAAACTGGGAGACAAAGAGGTGTAATAAGGGACTAGTTTGATATTTGGTGAAACATTTGCATCTTGCCTAGCCTTGCACTGACTACAATACAACTACAATAATATAACATATGACCTAAAAATGCTCAAAAACATAAAGTATATCTCATATATAAATTTACACACTATATAGTATTTAAAAATCAGAAAACACTTAAATCTATTCAAACATCTGCATCCTCCCACCCTTTCACACTGAACTAACTACTTCACTCTTAGGCTCCAGTGATCTAACACTGCCCTCCATCTTCATCTTGTCCTTGTCGCCTGCTTATAATGAGCCAGAGTCAGTCAGCCAACCAGCACAATAAAGTAGCTAACAGGGAGTCAAAGCAGAGCAGACAACTGCAATGAAACTTCTGGCAAGAAAACTGAGAAGAATACTGAAACAGATATGAGACAGAGGAAGGACTGAGAATGTGTGTTGGGTTCACTAGCTGGTCAACTGAAAGTGTTTCACAAAAATAACAAAAAATTTGTGAAAAAATAGCACCCTTGGCTTGTCCCCACATACAAGTGAGGTTGACTAATATCTCAAGAGCTGTGCAGAGCATGGCCGAATGTAGCACATGGTAGAAGCAGGAAAAGAGCAGCTCGACGGATGAGAGTGGCTTGAATTTGAGTCTCATGCTAGTGCTAGTTTAATATGCATATTGCAGTTTTAAGCTGTTGTTTGTCTGAGAACATGTTTAAAGGATACCGTTACTTATAGCTAAGCTAACAAACCAAAACTAAGATGGCAGAAAATGGTAAACATTACCTGATAAACATCAGCATGTTAACTATAGCTTTAAAGTCAAAACACCATTAAACAACTGTACATGATGAGATATTTAGGGCCAGATGTGCTAACCACTGGCACTGTGCAGTTTTCATTGACTTTGTGACCACAAAATATCTACTTGATAATGCACTACGTGGAAATAAACACAAAGGAGATGAAGTATAAGACAAATACATAGTAACAAAGCAAGCAGAGAGGAGCAGGTGAAGACAGGTGTGTTAATATCACAGTTAATACGGAGGTCAATGCAGCCAAACATAAATTTTTTTTTTACAAAATGAAGATAAGTTTAGTTGCCATCTGTTCTCAGTTTAAATTCAAGTTTGATGAACACAAACTACAATTCTCTATTCTACTGAGTTCATAATAATTGTCTAATTGATTAATTTGTTTCTAATAACTGAGCCTTACAGCCTTTCTTGTGGCTCATGCAAATTCCATCTGTGTCGCATTTAGGCTTCATTTTCAGAGGATAAGAGTTTTCCCTGCACAATTGACAGTCACAAAGAATATGATCTTAGTTATTCCAGTGGAATGCATAATCATCATCATAACCACGATGTTAACATGTGTTCTCCTATTATTTGTGCGGCCCTCCCTTAAATGCATTTGAATCGAGGAGTGAGACTCTTTTACACAAATTACATACACTGCAACTTCAGCCTCCTGCAACTGTTTGATACATATACAGCAAGTGTTTGGGACCAAATGTGTCATATGTGCCTGATAAAACAACTCAAACCCCTTTGTTCTTGTTTTTTTTCTCTCTATATATATACATATTAAGAAGGTGCCAGATAGCAGTAGTAGCAAGCATTAAAACATGACAGAAGGTGGAATATTTAATATCATATTGTCTTGAATTTATTTCAGGTAGATTTGTATGTGTGATACGTTGGAATGAACTAGATCTGACACCAGTGGCGCTCAGCCAGTCCGACACTCAGGCCATCTATCAGCTTACAGCTCTGCTATCATCAGGTCTGTATGTGTGTCTATTTACATTACAACGTGTGTGCAGACTCCTTTCATTTAATCGGACGTGTGGTCACTGGATGGAAGAATGCGTGTACCAGTGTTTCTTTTTTCAATCTTGTGTGTGTTTGTGTGTATTAAAAAGGGGCATGAGGACGTAGTTCAGTCATGTGGCCTCCTGCTGCAGAGTGACCGCTCGGCGCTGTTGGCCATGATGGAGTATCAGACACATTCCAGCACTTTAATAACAAATGGGCTGACAGGGAATGATGATGGCAGGTTATTGGTTCAGTCATCAAGTGTAATAATAGATTATTTTAACATTGTAGTTTGGTGTTAGATAGTCTCAAAGCAGCTCTGGCTGTGACAAGGCTTTCATGATGATAAGCCTCTTGAAAGCATTTGGAATATTCACTGAGCTCAGCACAGTCACTGTGGACTAGTTCCTTATAGTCTTATATTTGGCTAAAAAAAAGAGCTGCCCGGTAGGAGATTGTTCTACTTTCTTGAAGTTTTCGTAACATCTCTATCTTCTATCTGTTTTCTTTCCATCAGAACCCCCTTGCAAATCACAACGTTCTATTTCTAGTTGTTGCTCTTGGAGGACGGCCCGACTTCACTTCCGACATGAAGAACCACGCGAAAAACACTGTTTGTCTTTATCAGAGACACGGAGGGAGAGATGACCACAGTGGCAGTGGGAAGGAGCTGCGCTGATCTGAATCCAATGACCTTTGACCTCATTTTTCCTGCCATCTGACAGGTTATTAAGACTGGACTGAATGCCATCAGTCAACAGCTAACAGAATGCCATCAATTTGCATTATTGCCTCCCTCGAAATAGTTATTTGAAAGCAAAAACACTTTGTCCATCATTTTATCAATTACTTATCAAAAAAGCTATTTAAAAAAAGACTGAACTGCAATCAAAAGAAATCTATTATTAAATATTTAATAAATGAGCTAAAAGGGCTGATAAGTCAGATAACATAGGAAAACGAGTTGTCTTCAATGAAAAATGTTTACCAGTTATGAAAAACCACTAAGAGAGGGGAAAAAGCATGAAAACAAACAACATACAGGCACTGCAGGAAGTGAGTAAATCAAAACACTGACCTCTGTATATCAGTAAATCAGCCATTGGAGCCGTTTCTAAAATTACTGGTCAACAAAATGTGAATGTTAAATCTCAAAATAGGAAAATGAACTTTGGCTTTAAAACACTAAAACACAACCTGTACAGAAATGTAATAGCTTTGCAACTTATGATTCATGCAATAAAAACAGTGTTTGGCACAGAAAAAGCACACAGCTACAGACTCTATGGAATCTACACAATAATGTCCCACCTATTGGTTTGTGATGTAGGCTAGATTTGTGGATTTAAATACATCAGAATTATTTTGCTCAAGTATTTGCTGAAGACTTCTGAACCTGCGACAGTTGCCCATATCACAACTTTTTAACTACATTTTCAAGTTACATTTTCTTACAGTTCTAGGACTTTGACCTTGACAAATTCAAAAATGATGTAACTTCTGACTTGACTTGGAGTGTAGCCCTTTGCCTATGACTTGGTGGCCTTCCTAATCAGGTATAATATGAAATAATGAAAAACTAACTAGTACCTTAAGGTGGATAATTACTTGTTTAGGACTTTGGAGTACTTGAACTTGGCTGGTTTCCCTGTCATTTTTATAACTTTGACCTTTCAGGGCAAAATATATTATCCTCTAGTGAGATCATAAAGTTTCCATTTTGGTAGTATTTGTTTTGTCCTTTTATTCACTCTTTCTCTCCTGGGACTTGCCTCTCCAGCATACTGTACCAAAGTACAGTAACACAAACACATCCCCTGCTAAGACAGGCGCTCTGTGTAGAGTGCAGAGGATTTCTGTGCAGACCACAGAGGCTGTGGGCCGGAGAGAGTGGGAAAATTAAACTGGCTCTGCTAATGGAACCATAACAAAGAAAGACATTCATCTGTGTCGTTGCTGCTTTACTATCAAAACAAACAGAACTAAGATGTATCTGAGAGGTTAATGGGCCAGTCAGGGCGATCACGATCAGCATCACTTCCTGCTCTCCTGTCTTGTTTTCTCAATGTGCAGTATTGAAATAGAACCTGTGCAAGATCTTATGTCCAGTGTCAATCAGATGAATAACACATGAAGATCAGGTTTAATAGTACAAAACTGGCCCAGTACATGGGGGTGGAGGGTTGCGCCTTACCACCTTTTACAGGTCAGGAAGAGGCAGCAAACCTCCATACAGGTGTACGAAGGTACTCTCAATCATACTGACAGTCTTTTTTGATCAGTGATCTCGATGCTAGTGAGAAGAACACAACAGCCAGTTATATACAGTCAGTAGTCTGGTTATGTAATAGCATATCTAGTCCCCCTAAAACTGTCAATACATACGTTGTAGCATATGCAGCACAATAGCTAAGCTCAGCAGCTGTGCTGCTTTAACATGCTGGAGGTAGACTGTATGCTTCTGGTTGTGCTTGCTGGCATACAACACAAGTAAAACGAGCCGTTGATTGATTAAAATATCTGT
The DNA here is from genome assembly GCA_032362345.1 of Sandelia bainsii. Classification (NCBI taxonomy): domain Eukaryota; kingdom Metazoa; phylum Chordata; class Actinopteri; order Anabantiformes; family Anabantidae; genus Sandelia; species Sandelia bainsii. The sequence continues at coordinate 3,749,531 of JAUMHL010000027.1, read as the reverse complement.
TGTAACAGAACAGATACACTCCTGAGATGAAAGATTGAAAATTGCAGCTGAAGCACTAACTATGTAAACACACTGTAAAAGTCATTCTTATTCATGTCTAAGCAGTTTTTTTATGTTCCCACCCAGTTGCATATTCTACAAGTATGACAACTGTTGAGAATACATATGGGGAAGGAAGCGCACCAGATTAAAAGGTAAATGGTAAAGTGGCTGATTATTAGTTGTCTGGTACAACTGAACTGAAATGAACTTAAGTTCAACAGTAATGCAACATAGTAATAAAATGCAAGCCTACTGTTCGAACCCCTGCTTGATGGCTACTTGCAGGTCGAACTGTTGAACTAACATATGTCTTTCCATTTTCTCTCTATTATTGCTGTATATTGGTTTTCATCAGGCATGGTGTTCACAATGATTAAAGTTACTCAAGAGGGAAAAACTCATACATAAATCTCTGCAAACCATTGTTTTTTTTCTGAAACAGTTATTAGTCTCACAGAGGACGGCACAAACGAGTGAATGATGCAACACAACTAATAAGCGAATTTCAGCTCTCCAAATCTCCTAAAATTACTAGGCGGCTATCAAGAGGGCTGCTAATGGTCACAAGCGAGAAAGTTTGTTATTTGCAAAGATTATTTTTTGCTCCTCAAGTGAATCTTTATCACTGCAGAATTTCACCATTTTAATTCCTGGTGTGTCTGTGTCTTCAGAATAATTTAACATCAGAGTTTGTGAAGTCAATATCAGCAGCGAGGTTTTGGTACAAGTCTCAAGGGGTTTGTCATTAAATAATTATTTGAGGCGGTGGCTGTGGCTCAGGAGGTAGAGCAGTTTCCTGCCATGGGTGGTTCGTCATATGTCAAAGTGTCCTTGGGCAAGACACTGAACCCCAAGTTGCCCCCGGTGTATCAGGTGAGCTGCATAGCAGCTCTCCCATCGGTGTGTGAGTGTGTGTGTGTGCTTGTGTGTGTGAATGGGTGAATGAAAAGCAGTTTAAAAGCACTTTGAGACCAAGAAAGGTACTCAAAGTGCTATATAAGTGCAGAACATTTACTATTTACCATTTAATTCATGTCAGTTGCTCGCACAGGTCACACAACAAGTTAGAGTCTACAGAGACATTATCCCACATTTAAATAATTTCCAGTTAGATTAGATCTATGTGAGTTTAACTTCTCAGGACTTCACACATTCATATAGGTTCACGTTTTGCCTTCACACTTTCCTCTTAGTGCTTTAGTTATTTTAATTTATAGTTTCTCTGAACTTGTGCACTGTTAAACAGTTAGGATTATGCACAAGTCACATGTTACGTGACACCATTGGTTTCATCGGTTTATTGTTTCAAACTCACAGGTCCCATCTATTTGAAACAAAATGTAAGAAAACAAGGTCAAAGAGAGCAGCCATTATCTACATGGTCAACGTCAGTACAGGACAAACACAATGGTTATGCAGGGAAAAGCCTCCAATCTCGGACATTCTGCAGCCAGTTAATAAATACAGTTGTAGCATAATGGAGCTTGGCATGTCGTTATGGGCCTATGATTTAGAGGACGGTGCACGTGTGCCTGTGTGAGACTGAGAGATAAAGACTTCTGATCTAATACAAGGTTTCTAAAAGTTAAAACATTTGTAAAGTATTAATAACTCACAAATACAAAATAAGGTTAGAAAGAGACAGAGATCACAGTCATGACAGGTTTATAGGATCCCCTGGAGTGAAAAGAGTTCTCCATCATACCGACCGCCAACAACCCACTGAGGGACGAGCTCACACACCAACACCTCCTGTAGTCTGTGTATGTGTGTGTCTGTCTGACCCATACTCTAGAATTTAGGCCCCTTCTTCATCAGTAACAAAATGGCTTCATCTTGTGAAGTGGAGTGCATGTGCATAGACAATCTCTCTCTCACTCACAGACACACACACACACACATTCCAGTAGATATAGTGGTAACAGTGACAGTGTTGTTCTGTGGGAGGACCATGTACCCATAAGAAGTTAAAGCCTTCGCAGGAAATCAGAAACGCATGTGTGCTGCCACGGTGGTCCTCCGTGGAGGATAATTCAGTCACAACCACAGTCCACAGAGTATCACAGAGTCGATCAGTCACTTCAGCCGATCTTTACCTCTCTTTACCATATCCTTTCTCTGTCTTTGCCGCTGACAAGATTTTTACAGCACAGACCCTTACTGTACTCACAACACTAGAAGTCACAGAGCCCTTTCAGGTAACATTTTGCCTCAAGCCTTGTAGAGCCAGACTACACCTTTTTTACTTTTACGTCAAATTTATTCAGTAACTTTAAACGCATTGAATAGTTCATGAGAAATCTTGCACAGGCCATTTCTTTTTCTATTTTCACGACCCACCATTAAGACCAACGACAACCAAATGCTGCATTTTTACAATCAGGTGAAGAAAGACTCATGTTGTGGAGTTCCAGGTGAGATAACCTGAGATAACTTAAGACAGTTTAATACCTGTAACTGAAGTCATATACTAACACTATATGACTTCAGTGGTAAGGATTAGGATGTAGGAAAGAACAACTCTGATAGGAAGTAGCAGTAGGAAGTACAGAACAGATTGTAATGAATGTAATGAATGCTTTTATTTCCTTTACATCAACTATAGAGGTATAGAGCATAGGACAGACAGGAGCCCACTCAAAGTCTTGCACAATGCTTTCTTTCTTTTGCATATGCAGGACGTCAGAACGATAATTCATAACTTGTAGAATGTGATAACTGCTTGAAGGGAGAGCTGGCTGGAGCATAAGGTCTGGGCTTATTTAAGAGCCTATAAATGATGCACAGGGCGACCTTTCAACTTTGCTGACCTTTGACAGCACGGTGACGTTTCAGAGATTATCTTCTCTGCTCTGCTCTTTTTGCAGGGGTGAAAGATGAGGAGTGTGTGTGTGTTGAACGTAAGTGATTCACAGCTGAGGACACACTCTCAGAGAGACTAGAAGTGCAGTCAGTCATGCTAAGCCCTGCTAAGGAAAGGTGAAACTTGTTATTTATCAGTGTTGTGAGGTTTCACTGCAGTAAAAATGTACAGAGATAGAAACCACAAGAAGACAAATGGCACAACTATATTTCAAACCTTAGAGTAAAAAATGCCATGTGAAAAAAACAGTAAAACATTGAGAGATTTCAGTTTAGATGTCTGTTTTTTTTCTTTTAATTCTGTTGATGTGTTCAACTGTTAAAGGGGTAGTTAACTGATTTACAAACTCAAACATATCCCAAAGGTGATTTTCACACATTTGGTTTAAGAGGAATGTATTTACACAGGTATTACACAGGGATGAAAGTAACAAAATACATTTACTCTTGTTACTGTAAAAAAGTTTATTCTTATTGTGTTACTATTTTAGCATTTAAATTAAAAAAAAGAAAGTATTTTACTTAATCTGTGTCGTTAGCAGGTACAATTTTAACTAACTATGAAGAGATCACAAGTAAAGCACCAACTGCCAAATATCTACAGAAAGTGAAGTCCTGAGAATGGGAAGAACAAAGCCTGGGCTATCAACACCAATGCCCTGCCGGTCGTCAGATACCCTGCTGGAATAATAAGCTGTCCAGAACAGGAGATAGAAGCCACTGACATCAAGACAAGGAGATCATGGCAGGACAGGAGCAAGCTCTAAGTACAAGATCAGTAGATGCCCGGGGTCCACCAAGACCTGAAAGAAGAGCTACAAAAGATGGTGGTGGTAATCGGACCCCAGGAGAGTGGCTCCTGCAGATTTCAGGAACAACATCTGGGGTCTCTGTCCAGAAGAGTGCAGCTCTAGAAACAACTAAGATACTGCACAGGGCCCTCAAGCTCCAGGGACCCAATTTTGGGGAGATATATATATATATATTTATATATAATGTGTGTGTGTGTGTGTGTGTGTGTGTGTGTCTTCGGGAATCCATTTCCATCCAAATATCAACTATGCATAAATCCACTATCAAAACTACAAAAAATGTATATTATACATAATTTAAAGTTTACAATAAAACTGTCTTAAGTTCCTTGATATTAGGTGTTAGTTGTTGTCCTATAAGGCTCTTTTTGACTGGGAGCCAATTTGCAAAAAATGAAAATTGTTTTTTACACCACAATGGTGCAGTATTTATTCACTACCATTGTTACAGTTAAAATTCAATGAAATAAAATAATGTTAAAATAAATTATATTAGAAATGTTGCCATATAGAGATAAATACAGACGCTTCATACTACGGTCTAAAGTGAGTTTAATAGGAGCAGAATCCACTCTCTACATAATAATCTGCTCATTTAAGTATTTTTACAGGGCCAAAGGAGCAGCTGCACTTCTTCACATTAAGACTGTAGCATACACTCAGAGTGCCAGGATTGCACTCAGCCTCCATCTCAGCAGACATGTACTGCACCGTTTAATATGACTTCCTAGCCAGATTTACTGTGATGGCTTTTGAGGCAAATAGGTATAATATGACAAAACATGGCTCCATAACCCCAGGATATTCAACAATGTTTAGTGGTGAGACCCATTTAGCTGGAGGATTGGCAAATATATTGCTTTCCTCCCTACTCGTATACAGACTTTCAATAAAACAGAGCAGTAAATCAGGGTTGAATTCCAACTTCAACGTCTCTTTTACTGTATAGGCCTGTGTATTTGAGCTGTGGGGAACTGTTGGTGGTGGTGGTGTGTGTATGTACTATCCATTAGTGCACTTTATTGTGCCTTCATGGCTCAAGTTTTATCAATGCAACATTAATCTGTTGGAACTCACGTGAAATAAATATATCACTGGGCAGAAAAGCAAGTGATGCAGCAGGTAATACAGACGTACAGAAACATAATGTCTATGTATACACATGTCCAGTTTTTTCCCATGTGGTGCCCACTTCTGAGGGGTTATTTCAACATCAGATAACACACACACACACACACACACACACACACAATACAGTGTGTGCTGGGGGACACATTGATGGAATGTGAATGTCAGCGGTCTCTTTATTTACTCTCCATATAAAAAACTGAGCAGTAATTAACAGCAGGTATCCTCCCTAGCCAGAGGGTAATTGACTGTTTCAAAGTGCCAACACTTCATAACCCCGACTGTGTGTGTGTGTGTATATAAGTGAGAGAGGAAAAGACAGAAACTGTATGTGAGAGAGAAACTGAATGTGTATGTGTTTGCATACGCAAGTGTATTAAAATTAACTCCTTTATATTCCACGCCTCCCCCACCTCCCCTCCCCTCCCTTCCTCCCAGTAAGGATATGGGTCAGTAACGGTGGGCACAACCACTCAAACGCTCCAGATTCCTTTATGAGCACATTAACATTCGGGTGCATTCATTATCAGTAAGTGTAGTAAGATGGATCAAGCAGAGACCTTGTGCCCCAATGAAATTGTGTTTGTTAATTTTGAGCAGAATGTTTGATAAAGCTCTAGGGACCATAAGTTGCTTTGGGTCTTATTTGGATACACTCCACAGTCAGAAACAGACACTGTCCCATCCATTTACTTGCTCATAATCCAATCCACCAATATTCTGAAAATTTAATTTTTTTAAGTTAAGTTAGTTAGTCTATCTCATGGTATCTGAGCCAATCCGAGCCATTGTTAGTATATAGTGCCTTGCCACCCATGCTGTCAGCCAAAGCTTGCAACATTACTCATTTCACACAGTCAATACTTTAGAAGTCAAAATAGCTGCTTTGTTGCATTTTGACAAACATTTATGTCATTTTCAATTTTCAAATTTTGCAGATGTGTGCTCCATTTTTGCTTAAGTACAGTAAAAATATAAATTTATAATATATAGAGTACATGGGTATAATGTTCAGGGTGACTTGGGTGGGGTCTGTAGTCTTGTATCATTATTATCATACAGCTAGCAAAGATACCTACCTATAAAAGGTAAGCTAACTTTCTGATATTAAAGAACAATGACAATCACTATTGTGAATGAATAGAAAAAATAATCCAATGCATATTTGTTTTTGTTGATGGTTTTGCCATGTATTAGTCTAAATTTCTCTTTTTTAAATGGCTAAAAAGCAGTTGCTTGTAAAACATACTGTATTGTATCTGACATTACATTAGTTCCATAATGATCCTCACTGGAGTCTCCATAACTACTTATTAAACCTGCTACAAGACAAAGTAAGACTATTTCTGCTGCTACTAATGGTTGGCTTCAGAAAAATGTTCACTTAACCAAAACTATTATACCCTGTTGTTGCGCCAGCACACTTTCAAAAGCTTCAGTTCATTAGAGAACATCAGACACATACTACAGTACACATGTAGCAGTCAATCTAATGAGAAGCCAAGTATCTGTGGTCAGCTGGTTCATGCTCACATGCGGCCGTATGGTCTTTCCTCCATCAACCTCACAGGGAACATAAAGTTAACAAGAAGCTCGTTAAAATGTGTTAATTGCATGCTCACTAATTGATTTTTTGTTAATTAGAGTGAGGAGCTTTGTGCTAATTGTTATCTCTTAATTTATTATTTCATTAAGTAGACAGTTGTGCTCCAAATTAAAATTGCCCCAATAACAGCAGTGGAAGTAGAAACAACATGGTGTCGACCAAAGGTGTCTCACAATTAGAGCTCCTCTGAGACATGCAACCCTGATTAGCCACAAAGCTAATTAATGTTAATTAGCATGTTAACAATTGCAGGCCTTTTAAACTGGCAACAATGCCTGGCCTTTGCTTTTTATTTATTTAGCTGTTTGCTGTGAAATGCATGACATACTGTGACATACATGATTCCAATAAACCTAATGTTACACATACTGACTATAAGGAGTTAGAGTTTTGTTTTTGTTTGTTTTTTTTGGCAACAAAATTAACTACTAAATGATACTGTCTAACATGATTATAAATCAACAATTAATGCTACTGACAACTTCTTTAAGAATTCACATGACAATTAAAGGCAAATATCAGCCAAATGTTTTATTTTTACATCTATTTGCATAGATTTTAACACTATTTTATACACATACAACAGTATGTTGAAATAAAATCTTGTAAATATAGCATAAAAATATTAGCATCCAGTACAATGGTCAGTCTTTTCTCTAACTCATCGAGTTACACAATGCCAATGCAACTACAATGAATGAACAAATGAACTCACCAGGCCGTTTAAGCCATGAACTACACACTCTTTGCTTAGACACATTTTTCACAGCTTCGACTCTAACGTAGCAAATGAACCACACTAAAACCTAAACAGTCACCTATATAGTTGAAAGAAATTAGTAATGCATCTATATAGTTACAGTATTTCAGAACATCTGAAAATGGGTTAACAGTGGTTCCTGTATATGTGCTAGTAGTATCCCTAAATAATACGTTTGGCAGTTTAGTTGTCAGTTCTTTGTCTTTTGGGCAAACAGAGTCTCTCTGTCTTGAGAAACTGTTCAATTTTGGAGATCTGAGCTCTGAATGATAACTGCTCATCTTCTCTCTCCTGTGAACAGGAAGGTTCCCAGTCACACTCTGAAATAAAACCTGCTGCTGAGGTAGGAGCTCCGATACACCTGGTGTAAGGAGGAAGTGACATTAGCTAGTTTTACATAGCAATTATATTGTGACTTTAAATAATATACACTACTCACAAAAAGTTGGGTGAAATTTATGGAAAACGTAAAAAGTTCACACTACAGTGATATTATATCATGAAAGTAGGGCATTTAAGTAG
>JAUMHL010000027.1:3731315-3741699 GCA_032362345.1 Sandelia bainsii | reverse complement strand
ACAGCAAGTTGTGTAAAAAGTACTGAAACACTGAACAGTTGGACATGAGCATTCAAAAGTTTAGGGAAGGTCACATTTATCCTGAAATTTCACCCAAAAGCCAAATATCCCTAACTTTTTGTGAGTAGTGTAGATCTTGGTGGTACACTCGACATGAAACATCATGCCTTCATATCATGTTAAAATAATGAGTTAAAACAGAAAATATCATATGTTGTAACGTGCAAGGTAAGCTGTAAGTATTTAAACTTAATCTGTATTATCCTATATTTATTTGGTGTTTCATTCCATCACTATAGTGCATAATAAATTATAAAGATCTTTCCAGGTTAGTTGGAAACATTTTCATTCAGCTACTCGGATGTGAATGTATGAGGGCGTGAGACAAATGACAATGGTGATTTTAGATGATCTGTCTGATGATACATTATTTATAGTAATGTGAAGTTATTCATGAGGGTTGCCCCTCAACACTCAATACAAAAACTGCTACAATGGTCAAAATACGGCAACCTCAATAATGGCATTTGTATAAGTAGAAAACACAAAAGCAATTTGTACTGTATTGCAAGCTAGAAAACTCTTGGTGTATTCTATTTGAACTTGTCAACCAAGATCATTTTACAGAGGTCTGCAGCAAAGTTGATATTTAACTCCATCTAATAAAATGGATGGTTGAGTTCAGTTCTATTTCTAGTTTGTTCTATTTGAGGTTGAAAAGAAATTACACAATGTCCATTTGGTTAAACTGTCTTTTTAGGATAGATCATCTATTCTCGTTTATAGACTTGGGATCCCCTTTCTGTACAAGTATGAATGGAGGGACTTACCCTGGAGTGCTGGAGGATGTTGATGCTGGAAAAGAACTGATCGACAGGGAAGCTCCCCTCTCCTACATGAAAACAAAACCAAACAGTAGAACTCGCACATCTACACCCACACAGTAGTGTTCATCTTATATTTAGCCTGTAAGAAAACATTTTCATTTTTTTTCAATACTCAGTGCCTCCTGAAGAAACTGAACATTTCTAGTAAAAAAGACATGTATTAATTCATATGTAACAGTATCCAGCTCAGAGAAAGTAGCCAGGCCCAGGCTGAACTCTGTGTGAAATTCCCAGTGTTCAGAGTCAACAGAAAGTGAAGGCTTTGACCTTTGCTACAATTTGTTAAACTATTGGACCATCAGTTTTTTCTCATTCTTGAAGCTTTTGCACTCTATCTCCCTCAATTGCCAGCACCTGGATCTTATAAAACACAGAATGACAGTTTGTGGTGATGGTGACAAAGGAGAGAATGAGAGCGTGTGAGAGAGAAAAAGTGAAACAGAGAACGAGAAAGAGAGAACTAATGTAGCAAGAGAAAGGAGAAAGTGAGTGAGTGAGAGATGGATGATGAAGTGAGAGAGAAGCGGTACCCAAGCATCATTAGGTAGATTTTCTTCCACAGGTCATTCATTCTTTGTCTGTCTGGCTGTCTACAGGATGGCCATGAGTTCAGCATGAACTAGCTTCATCCTTTCACTCAACACCTGACTTAACAGTCAAACTTTCATACTTTGCTAAATCGTTCTCAGATATTCTTTACATGATGTTAAATGCGTTGGCCTGACCTAATATTTCCTCTCACATTCTGAGCTTTCTGGACCGCAGATATGCTGATAAAGCATTATAATGTCTAGTTCTTCTTAGAGCATGTCAGGCTGACATAAAAAAATATTCATCAAGCTTTAGCACAAATTTCTCCAGGGGTTTACTCAGACACATTTTACAAAATGATAAAGCTGAGAATCTGTGGAACGCACAGATCATACACTGTGGCCATTTCCTGCTGTTCAATATCAGTCCATTATATGGAACAATCTAGTGGCTTTACTGTGATATACTATATATAAAATATACTTCAACAGCAGAAATTTAATTTTCCACATACCTGTAAGTTGACTCATACAATGAGGAATCATTAATACATTACAATATAGGGGGAATGTAAATCATCAGAACTGTTTTACTGTACCTCTGTTGCCTATCACACTGGGATCTGTTTTCAAATAGCCTCTGTTGAGTGTAGAGGTTGATGCTGCATAGTGTGTGGAGTTTCATGTCATTTTTGAGTATCAATTTATGAGTATGCTACGTATATAAGTAACCACATTTTAAGCTGTTCGAGAGCGGCTTCACACTTCATAACAGGTTCTGTAACTGACCGTTTCTGCTGCTGTTGTCTCTCTGCAGGTCTCTCCTTTAGCTTTCCACTCTCCCTGCTGGTGTCTCCTCAAGAAAGCTGCAGTCCCAGAGACACTAGAGGCATTCAACAGCTCAGACGTCCTGGTAATCACCAAGGGGACTGAGAGGAATTAGGTGAGATGGCAAGAACAGCAAGAAGGTAAGAATGAATGATTATTAGAGATGGTATGAAGTACAGATACACAATGAGTTCACTATGGAACCAGGCTCCCAGTGGAGCAAAGAGCAGCGCTACAATGTTCCATAATTGCATAATGTATTTTTAACTGAATAAATCATATACTGTAGACTCATTCATCACCTTTGTTGTGTTTGCTTTTGAGGAACATGGGTATTGTGCTGGAAGGATGTCTGAAGTTTCCAGCAGACCAACTTGTACTTTGCTCAGTTCCCTGGAAACGCAAAATTATTTTAAAGAGACAAAACTGCCACTGGTTACTCATTATATACCCAAAGGTAAGTTTGCACTGTGCTGGTACATATTATTGTGTCTCCATCAACTAATTACAAAGGCTTTGCACAATTCATTTTGTAATGAATTTGGCCTATCAGTCAAGTGTCAGACGATAAACAACTGCAGAATGTTAAGTGGGTAAAGCAAGACGAGCAAATACGCAATTAGTTTATATCATCTGCAACCACTAATTTGCAAAAAAAAAGTTGATTAAAAATGTAAACTTTGTGCAAATACAATTATTATTACTATTAACTGTTACAAAAACAGGAAGACTGTCAAAAAATTTAATTATTTTTACTTAAACCAATAAGTGTTTCAGTTAGTTACACTAAAGTGGGGACTTAAATGCAGCTCTGTGCATTGCCAGAATTGCTGCATTGCTGTACAAATTAGACACCAGTGTAAAAAGCAGTAATCCTACAACATTGATAGTTTAATGTTTTATTTGTAATACCTCAACAAATTGATGCAGGTCTGAGACATCTGACTTAGTTCTGGGGATTGCTGATTTTCTCTGAGCGCTGCCCCAGTCAAATGATGACCTGTAAGACTTAGCTCTGTGCAGAGAAGACTCATAAGTATTATCAAGCTGCATTTCTTTAACCGGAGGCTGCTCATAGTGCTTTGAGTGTCCGGCCTCTGCTGACTCATCATTATGGTGAAGCTTCAAACCAGTTTCTCTAGAGGTCTTTGCATCTCTTGTGTCTTTGATCTTGTCATTTGTCATATAATCCTGAGAATTGCCAGACTCCACCTCAGATTCAAGCTCCTGAACAGTCTTGTAGGTACTGCTTTCTTGTATGTCCACATTTGACTGATCTTTGCTCTTCCTATATGCACTAGAATCACCATCATCATCATCAGTTACCAGAGACTCCTGCTGTCCAGTCTCCTGCTCTGAGAGTTTCTGATTGATCGATAATGATTGTGACGCAACCACTGTTCTCACTAATAAACACTCTTCGGTCCCATTTGTATCACACATTTCATCTGTTTGCTTCATGTTGCTCTTGATGTCAGATGAATCACTACATACTATTGGTGCTGTATTTGTCTCTAACTCTTGGATGCTGACAGTATCATCTTTTTGAGTAACTAACATTGACACTTGATTTAGAGGTTCAGAAAATGTAGTGGGGTAATCAGCTGCTGATTTGTCGCATGGCTTCTCTTCTGCTGTGGTTTTCTCAGAAACTTGATGAAAATGATTTGGCAACACAGTAACTGGCTCAGCATCTTGACTTTGGACCTCATCACGACACAGGTTTTGCACTTGAATGGCACAATTATGCCCATAGTTGACACTTTTGCTATTATGAGAATTTAAGTTTGGGAGTAACTGTTCCTCTCTTGAAATTCTCCATCCTTTGTTGCCATGGCTAAAGTCAGCATCGTTCACCATGACTTTCTTTGAAACACTCTGTGAGCAGTCTGAGGCTTCACTGACAGCCAGTGACGGCTCAGTGTCCATGAAGTCAATGACCCACTGTGTGTTGCTCTTCTCGATAGTCGTATCAGCAATTGTCTGGGCTGGTATCTGTGTTTCTGGTGTTTCTGATGTGTGCACTGCTGTCTTTCCTCTCTCCTCCACTCCATCTGTCCCTTCTCCCTCTACTCTATCTCTTGTTTCTGTTTCAGGGTTTCTGGTGCCTCCTGCATCCTCTGCTGACCCCTTGTTATCCTCTTGTCTGTCTGCTCTATCTGTTGTTTGGGTCACGAGCGTTCCTCTCTCTTCTCCAATACTTCCTCCTTCCTTTACAACTCCTCTTAGGACCTCTTCTCTCTTCCACTGCTGCTCTGTGTTTCCGTCCTCTTCTTTTCTGTTGTTCTGTTCTTGTTTCCAATCATCCTTCCCTCCACATTTTTTCTTATTCATTGCCACATTCCCTTCTTCATTTTTGTTTTTAATCACTAAAGCTACAGATCCATAATCAGACATGTGTTCAAGGCTTGATACATTTGTACTTGCACCGCTACCAATCTGGAGATTGCTATCAGACACTGAGGAATATGAAACTATATCAGGATCACTCCTACTTGTGTTAGAGTGGCATGTAAATTTGTTCAATATATTGGTGTGACTGCTGAGACTGAAAAGGTTGTTGGTATTTGAATGGTTTAGGGGCTGTTTATATTGAGATTGGTGATCATGGTTTAGGGCGTCTTGTCCTGAAAGAGAACACAACAATCAAAAAATAATACGTTTTTTAAACTGCCACATTGGTAGAAACACCTTCAAATTAAAATGTTGTTTAGTGTTGGACTTATTTGACAGAGTTGATCACACCAATGTTAGTTCAACTCCTTCTCACTTAATCAGTCATATGTGTCAGCACCATGAACCAAGTGTCATTGAGGGGAAGTCAAATGACATAAAACTTGCTAAACTTTATAAAAAGTGATATGATTTTTATAGCAGCGTGTACAACTAAACATGGAAAATATGCATTGAAAATCCTTCCTGGATGCTAGGACTGTATACAAAAGTGCAAACGTGTAGTCAGTCAACATATCGCTCAGAATAGAACAAGTTCATGAAATAAAACATGTTTGTCTACTCTATGTTTATATTCAGATGGCTGACCTCCAGTTGCTCCAGTGGCAACTAGCTTAGTCACAGCTCCTGTGTCCTCAAGACAGTCTGAATTTTTTGTCAGAGAGGAGGCCAAGTGCTGCAGACTGCCAAAGCTGCACAGCTCAGAGCTGGAGATGGGTTTATTAAGAGGTTCCTCTGCTCGGACTTCTTCCACTAAAGTGGGGAAGACCTGGGTAGAAACACTGAGGACCTGACTGCTCTCTCTCATCTGTAGAAAAAAAAAAAAGTTCACATACTTGATGACAAATCATTCCCTCATTCACATTAAGGTAGATGGATGGTCAACAGTTGTATGCTGAGCCAGCTAAAGAGGATAATTGTTCTTATATAATATTGTTCTTATTTGTGTTGACATGTGTTTCATTAATACTTGCTTTTCAGCAGCAGCAGATTAGAAAGCACGGTTAAATACTAAATATAATGCAATCCAACACAATAGCCTCCAAACTGACCAATGCACAAAATCAATCCATTCTCAAGAAAAACTTAATTATCAAATCAAATTCTATTCAAATTTCATTTATACTGTATAGCTCAATTCCCCACTTAGCTTCATAATGGCAGGACCTACTGCAAGGTGGTTGCATTTTACTGCATCACATTGTGCAAGTGTTCCATTTTTTTCAGGGTATTTTTTCGCACATTACTAAAACTTTCTGCATAATACATTTGTCAGTTCAGATGGTTTACAAATGGTTTTCTTTGAAATATCTATTGGCTAATAAAACTTACTCACTTAAACTGAAATAATTTTATCTTTGTCTATTTATGCTAACATGTTTAATACTTGTGTGTGTTTTAGGCTACTATACATGTATGTTTCTGCATGCATACCTCTAATTCATATATTTGCTGTGCTTGCACTTTGGGCAGTGAGGACAGCTCAGTGTGTTTCTGATGAAGCGCGTCATAAGCCTCTTTCACTGCTTGAAGGTCTTGCTGCTCATTCTTAATACGATCCAAAAACACTGTCTTCTGTTTAATACAGACATAGAACAGTTATTCACTTTTTTAACATTAGAATATAACCTAATTCTTCTGTTACCTTCACTGACTTCCTTGACAATAAAAGATTTCCTCTACCTCTTTGTCCCAGCTGGTCTTGGAGGCAGCCAAGCTCTCCATCAGTTGGGCCATGTTGTCTTCTACCGCCTTGTTTTTCTCTCGCATCATCTCATGTTCCTGTTTAAGGGCCTGCAGTAAAATTAATCACCCATAGGATTTTTAATGCAATACTAAATTTTTATGTGTTTATTTAACATGAAACAGAAGGTCTTAAACTGGGCTGGGAGCGAGAGAGGGCTTCTTGCTAATACAAATCAGTTGGTCTGTGTCATTTTAATAATGATTTTAATAAATTAATGAATGGGTGAATTAAAAATGAGCAGGGGGGACAGAGAAAAAGAAAAGAGAATGATAAACTGTAAAGCCATAAATGGAGAATAAGCACACTAACTATCATTCAGTTGCAGAAGGGAACATATTCACTAATGTTCATGTTGTGATATACAACACATACACAGATTCAAGCTAAATACATCACATTGATCACTAAATATCTGTGACGATTCTCAGTCATCCAGGTCATGGTTATCTCAAAAAAACGGTTTTTAATGGCAACTGGACTTGTTTTAGTTCCTTGACTACGTTTCACCCTTCCATTCCAGAGGGCTTTTTCAAGTCAGACATTGATCACATTTATGAGAAGAAACAGTTATTTATTTCTGTCTTTGTGTAAATTCACTTCATAATCATTTAAATAGACCCTGAAAAATTCCTCATTTCTGCAGGACCAGTACTGTAGGAGATGCAGCGTTTTAACTGGAGAGATACACTGCCGTCGCTATAATTCAAATCCATTTTGACATAAACTTGCTTACATCAGTTAAAGCATGAGAATGATGTATATGAACACCCAAGTTTAAGAGGGAGGAATCAAGGCTATAGATGTGTGTTGTTAGGCAGGCATAATAAACAGTTCTCCACGTTTTGGTTACTTTATTGCGTTATAGATTTAATTTAAAATTGAAAAATTAAGTGCAAAGTTAGTAATGACAATTTAGCAACACTGGTAGAGATGTTCCTATTTGCCATTTCCAATATGTAAAATTCACACATTCATACATACTATTACAGAAATGTACTTCACTGCAATGTATTTGTTTTTTTGAAGATTGTTCGGTTCTTCTCTCATCTTACATAAAAATATTCAGTTGCCCTTGTATTTCAATCTACTATGACTGAAATTATAACATTTTGAGTTTACTCTGGATGACGTTTTGCTCATCTTTCAGCTTTACCTCTTCTTATGGCAGAAATAAGATACAGCCACAATTTGAGATGACCTGGAAGACGTCTCTACATATACATTACATTATATACAAATCACATTGCAAAAATAAATTGTTAAAATGAGATACATTCCTTAAATCTGCTTTGACTTTCATCTCTACATTAGGTGCAAAACACAACAACTTTGGACAAAACACAAGAAAATTACAGCAAACAAAATGTGAAAAAGCACTTCACTACAGAAAATGTAGTACTATTTAAGATGAGATGAGACTTTTACCTGGTACTGCTTTCTTTGTGTTTGCAACTCCAGCTCTACTCTGCTTACTGTCTGTGTCTGATTCAATAGGAGATGTTGGGCATACTGCAGAGACCTTATTACTTCCTAAACCAACACATACACACACACACACAAATATACTGTAGGTATCCACAATGAAGCTATAAGACTATACAGTGTAAGTAATGCACTTTGAGGTCATAAAGGGCGAAAAACATTGCCTAGTGGAAACAAGGACTTTTTCACTATTCGTTTTCAGCATTACATTATGTTAACTAGCAAAATGTCTTCCTAAACAACACTCACCACAAAATAATCAAAATTAAGGTGGTGGCCTTTTCTCACCTGTTTCTCTGTTCTTACAGCTTCATTTTCCTCACAGAGTTTCTTGTTCATTTCAGTTTCCTAAAAGTGAAAGAAAAGCAGATGCAATATCAGTAAACTGTGGTTTTGACCTGGTGGAGATAATTATCAATTAGTTCATAAAAAATCCTATTTCCTGTTTGTCTTTTACCATGATTAGGTTCTGGTGCAGCTGCTGTATATACTGCTCTTTGCCTGTAGGACTGTGGGGCTTGTCATGTGTGACTGATGTCATCTTGGCTTTGATTAGCTGCTTTCTCACTTCTTCCAACTCCTGAGAAAACATGATACATTTCAGACATTTTAAAGGTATAGCATCATCCAATTTAATTTTCCTCAAAACAGGTTTATTACTTTGGTTTACTGACACTTTTAGCACTACAATCTTGGCCAACCATAGATTTTTACCGGCTGTTACAACAGGTGCAAACTCTAGCAGTTCAACCTTGGGTTGATTCATTTATACTGTATATTATATGAAATGTGATGACATCCTGTGTAAAACAATTCCAAATGTTACTACATTTCCACATACCTTCTTCAGCAACCCAATGGTTGCTTCTTGCTTTTCATTTGCAGAGGACAGTTTCTTATTGATGCTCATGGCCTCATCAACTGTTAAAAATTACACACAGATCATTATAGATAATGCTATGAGAGAACTACAATGGTCAAACACTGTTACAACAAGAACCTATACAAACAACAAAATATAGATATATCTAATCTAAGCAACAGTAACATTTTACCCATCTTTTATTATTTGATGTCATTTTTAATTTTCTTTCTGGTTGGAGAAACACTTTCTAGGCACAAACCATTTAGCTGAATACATTCCTGTCTTTTTCAAATTAGCAACTGCACTGGCAGCATGAGACAAGTGTATAACTTAAAATTCCTTTACATAAATAAAGATAATGTGGTTTAGGAATGTGAGATAAATTTGCTTTAAAACATGAGCAACATTGCTATGATAAAATAATTGGCTACAATTTCAGATTACAATAGCTACCTGATAATGTAAGCCTTTTACTGTTAACAGTACATGTTTCATGTTCACATTTGTTCTGAAACAACAGCAAGCTAAAGTACTTCAGGATACAATATACGGTACACAACATAGTCATCTGTGATGTCTGTTAATGTAAGCCTCGCGAGAAACCACTATGTGCTATTATCAACATTCATGACAAGATACGTACATGCATATACACTATGCAAACATATTGTCTCCATTTTAAGTAAACATTTTGCTCCTCTAAATGGTGGATCAGACATTACCTTCAAAACAGAATTTTATTCATTCATCACTAAACAATATGATAGAGCTAGTAGAAGTGAATGGCTGAAGAGCAGAGAAACAGCTCATTTAATAGCAGGATGTGTCAACAGCATACTGTATGTACATCCATGAATCGATCCCAACCATAAAGTGCACAAGCTAGTGGTGTCAGCCTGAACGTTTCTTGGTTCACTAACACTAGGCATTTCTTCATAATCAGGTCTATTCTTTATCAAAATAAAGAATGGATAATGAACAATGTTCATGACAGTGACCATTGTTATTTGTTCATTATCCAGATGTTGACTCCAAAATAATACTACTGTGATGAAGTGAAACTGGATATTTTCAATTACACTTACACGTTTTGAGTCTATAACTTCTGCATGGATCAAGATCTCTGTGAATTGTTTCCAGCACCTTGTACATTTACTGTATAGGACTCTAAAGGATCCAGACTATTCCAGAAGAAAAACATGAGCCCTTCTGGTAAACTCTAATAAAGCGAAGACCCTTCTAGGCACAGTCTTACTGCCTTTCTTTAACACATACTGATGTACATGTATCCTAATTTCAACCCTGTCTCCTAAAAATTACGTTCATATAGGACGAAACTGCATTCCCAATTACGTTTTGTTACAGGACGTATTTGCGACCGATTACGTTTTTGTAGAACGTAATTGTCACGTTGTACTGAAACGTATTTTTGTAAATGAACAGGCGATATGCAAGGAGGTGGTTGGGGTAGACGGAGGGTGTTCACTGTGCAGGACTGACATGCTGGAGACCCAAGTTCGACACCAAAGTCCCCTGTGAGGTTGGGTTTAGGCAATAAAAGTACTGAGGTTAGGGTTAGAAAAAAGATCGT
>JAUMHL010000027.1:3696554-3713067 GCA_032362345.1 Sandelia bainsii | reverse complement strand
TAGAAAACCATGTGCAATGATGGTAACACAACTGAAGACATGTACCTTTTCATGAAAAACATGGTCATTCCTATGTGGGTCCAAACTTTTGACTAGGAGTGTATGTATGCTGTGCACAATGAAAGAATTTTTTTTATAAGATGGATTTTCCCTCCCTCACAGCCAGCCCTTCCAGGTTTGTCTCTGTGGAGGAGCTGATGGAGACGGCTAAAGGAGTCACCAACATGGCTTTGGCTCATGAAATAATGGTCAACCAGGCTTTCCAAGTTAAACCTGCTGAGCTTCCTGAAGGAAGGTGAGAATTGGGTTTGATACTGTAAGTGTCGCTACAATCCTTGTCATAGGGTGAGTTCTCTGCTCCTGTAAAGGTAACCGTGCATCCTTTGCCCCCGTACAGTTTGGAGCGCAGAGTGAAGGAGATTATGCACAAAGCATTCTGGGATTGTTTGGAAGCACAGCTGAAGGAAGATCCGCCTTCGTACGGACATGCCATCAAACTCCTCGCTGAGATTAAAGAGGTGAAGAAGTTGGCTTTATTTTAATCAGGCCATAAATAGGTGTGGTGACTCCAGGTCTTTTTGTCGCCAACATCATTCCCTCCCTTCTTTCAGTCATTATGTCTTTCCTGTCCTGCATCAGACACTGCTGTCTTTCTTGCTTCCGGGCCACGGTCGTCTGCGTTCCCACATCGAGGAAGTTCTGGACCTGCCTCTAATCCAGCAGCAGGCTGAGAAAGGAGCTCTTGACATAGCCCGGCTGTCCCAGTTCATCGTTGGGATGATGGGCTCACTGTGTGCCCCCTGCAGAGACAAGGACATCAACAAGCTAAAGAAGATCACCGATATTGTGCCTCTGCTCAAGTAAGCCACGAGACAAGAGAAGGACTATTGTTAGCTCTGCATGTTCCAGGACTTTTTACGTCAGAAGTAAGAGATGAGCTGCAAAATGTGTTTGGAGGGTACAGTTTCATGATAACTGTCATGTAAATTTTCCCAGTTTCCTTCTAGCTTTACTTTTTCATGTTATCTTCCTTTTAAGGGCGATATTCTCTGTTCTGGACCTGATGAAAGTGGACATGGCAAATTTTGCCCTGAGCAGCATCAGGCCTCATCTGATGCAGCAGTCTGTTGAGTATGAGAGGAACAAGTTCCAGGAATTTCTGAACAAACAACCTAGTAAGGAGGTTTCCCCCGATAAACAACTTAAACTCTGCACGTATCAATCTTCCAGGCACAGCAGTCTACTTTTTAGACTGAAAAAGTTCAGATAATTCATTGTACAGCACCAAATGGCAAAAATACAAAGTTATCAATCAGGTAGTGGAGCATATAGCAACTAAAGAGCGAGTTATTTCCATCAGGAAATGGTGGAAACCACATCAAGAGCTAGAAGGAGACTTGCAGTACATTTGTTGTGTAGCCAGAAACACATGACTCCAGTGAAACTGCTGATGTTGCTTGATGTGGAAACAGCCAATGCTAGAATGTACTTGACCAACTGTCTTTTAAATTTGTCCGGCTCTGTCATTAAAATGTAAATCAAAGGTTGGTGCGTGGATGTTTTGACATGCTGAGCAACAAGGTTCTGTTGTGAGTGGGGATGAGTAAATGCCATAAAGAATAACATGATTCTTTGTTCTTTAGATGCCTTAGACTACACTAGGAAATGGCTTGAGGACATAGTGAAATGCATGAGTGAGTCTGGGCTGGATGGTTCCAGTGCTGCCTCATCTGACCCTTCCTCACTTCTCCCTCTTAATGTCCATAATCACGCCTATCTACGCCTGCTGAGGTGGGACCATGAGTCAGATCCCTTCCCAGAGGTACACACCCTCCGTCCTGTAGCCTGTCGTTTGGTCTCTTTGTTAGCATTTTTGATGTATTCTGTGCCTTATCATTTTTTAAAGTGTCATCTCTTGTGTTTGCATTTGCACCCATAGACTGCACCTCTTTTCTTTATGTATCTATAGACAGTATTAATGGACCAGGATCGGTTCCAGGAGATGCAGCAGGAGGTTGATCGGTTAGTTCTTCTGTCCTCCGTGCTCCTCATCATCTACACTACAACAGGGGAAGCCATCTCAGGCCTGCCTGGCCTGATGGAGATGCTTAAAAACACTGTCAGCATCATGCTTGCAGACATGCATACGCCGTGAGTACAAATACCTTATTGCAAACAATCACACATACTTTCCAGCTACACTGGACAATTGTCTGCTTGTTATGGAAGTAGTATCTTTCATTTTATTGCGTTTCAAACCACTCTGACTGACTGGTTTAGTGTGAAGCATCCGTGCTAACAATAAATGGAGAATTAGGGTGAGGGTGTAGTGGTTCACATCTGAATGAGCCATTTAATTGGACATTCTGTTTAATGGTGCATGTGTGGTTTGCAAGGCAGATTTTGTTTTTAATTTAAGATTTCAAGGTCTTTAAAGCTGCAGTAATCAACATTTTTATATTAATGGTGGCTCCCCTGACTGTGCAAAGGGGTGTACAGTGCTTGTAGTGACTTATTCAGAGATAATTGCCAACTCTGCAGTTCACCTCAACTATATGGATCATTTTAGACTATTTGTTTTAGTCTTCTGTCTTACAAACTTTACTTTTATCAGCCCTATTTTAAGACACAACACACAGCTATGTACAAAGCTCCCCTGTTAAATGCAATAAATAAATATAGTGGAGAATTTATCAGGTGGAGCTAAAAACATTCCTCAGTAGTTGGCCGACACGGGAGGTGGAATGAGTCCTGAGATCATTTGCTTTAAGATACAGTATGTAACTCTTTATTTATTTATTTGTAACTATTTATTTATTTGTAAATATGCTCCAAAATGTCTCTTAAATCGGAGAGGTGCTGTCAAAGCTCCCTGTGACCCAGACTCATTAAACATCACTGCAAAGACTTATCCTTCTAACCAGTCAGAGAATTGTAATTAGTTTTGCTTAATTACTAGGTTTTGGAGCATTCTCAGTTATTGTAATTTCATAACAACAGCTACCTGAAATGCTCTGCAGAGCGTGGTGAAGGGTAGAGCACAGCAGAGCTGGATTGTATCTGAGTCTCGTGCTCGAATTCAATCCACTCTGCTAGCTTAGGTTGCATACTGTAGCTTTTAGTAAAAGTAGCAATGACATAGTGGAGAAATACTCAGCTACAAGTAAAAATTATTATTTAAAATTATTAATCCAATTCCAAAAAGTACTTGAGTAAATGTATTTTATGCCACTGGTTGAGACCAAAACAGTTAACAGAAATACAACTGCAAATGAATGCTCATGTGTGTCTGCTCGTGTGTGTTATGCAACGTAATTTCTTCTTACTGGTTCTAAGGTCTTTCAGTGTGCAGGAGGCCTTAGCGACCATTGGAGAAAAGCTGTGTGTTGAGCTCAGTCAGTGTCTGAGCCAGCATGGCTACTCTCCATTCTCTGCTGACCGAAAGAACACTCTGAAAGGACAAATCTCAGCCGCCATGCAGCCAGACAACACCGTCCGCAAGCTGATGGGTAAGAAACACTGACGCCTGTGATGACTTACGGTTGGGAGCACAGCCCAACAGCACGTGGTTCAATGTGGTTTATGTACATATTTATTTGGCAATGATGGAGAATTCCTCTCCTCCTGTCAGAATCTAGGGTTCAGGCCTACCTCCTGGCTTCCCTGGAGTCCAGTCAACATAAGACCCCACCTCCTCTCCCAGGAGGCCTGGCTCCAGTCAGCAGGGAGCTAAAGGAGCTCGCTGTTCGCTTCAGTTGCCTCGTGAACTTCAACAAGCTGGTCTTCTCCCCATTCTACCAAAAGATTCTCCAGAAATTACAGCAATTACAATTGACAGCCGGGGAGAGCCCCGACACAGAGATGTAAACTCCACAATGTGGAGGAAGCGTGATGTGGAGAGTGGTCTATAGTTTAGCATTTTCCCCTTACTAGTAACGGTTAAGGTTCAGACAGGAGATTAGGAAGTTGATCTGTAATCATCGTGTAAAGCCAGCCCTTCAGAGCCTGCACGGCAAAGTGACATAATCAAAAAAACCCTGGCTACCATCTCAGTTGCATAAACTCACAGTGTTGCTTGTTTGATAAATCTCAGGCCTCATAATTGTAACCTCACAGTAGTCATCATGCATAAACTTGTGGGTGTCATTTAAAATAGTTTGATACCCAAGCCAATATAATACCTGTGCTTTAGAACAAATACAAAATCAGGACTTAGTGTTGTGGTTACTATACTTTGCAACATATTTCTTTCTACAAAAAAGACACTGACTATATGGCTATATACAGTATGAAATGAACAAAACTATTAAAGAAATTCTAAGATACACTACTTCAAACATTTGGTGTCACTTAGAAATGTCACATTTTATACCATCAAAGTGATCAGAAATACAGTGTATGGAGTAATGGAGTCCTATCATTACCAAACGTTAGTCCTGTGTTCCAGTGGCATGCTGTCTTTGCTAATGCAAGTTTATCAGTTGAAAAGGCTAATTGATGATTATGAAACCGTTTTGTATGTTATGTTAGTACAGCTGAAAATGTGTGTTCTCACATTTTTAAGTGACCCCAAACTTTTGAACAGTAGTGTACACGATTAAAGATTAAATCAACAAGACAAGGATCAGGGCTTTTATTTATCTAATGTCTCAAAGTAGGAAACCAGTTCCTCACTCTGCAGCAGTTTTCAGAATCAAACACATCTGGGCATCCTTTTAGGCCTGCAAGCATTTGTTTTTCCAGTGTTCCTGACCCAGGAGACCTGTCTGGTGAAATAAAGCTACAGCATATTGCCTCACCTGATTTTCAAGCATCCCCTCAACAATATTCACATGGTATGAATATCAGTATGTA
The DNA here is from genome assembly GCA_032362345.1 of Sandelia bainsii. Taxonomy (NCBI): domain Eukaryota; kingdom Metazoa; phylum Chordata; class Actinopteri; order Anabantiformes; family Anabantidae; genus Sandelia; species Sandelia bainsii. The sequence continues at coordinate 3,708,213 of JAUMHL010000027.1, read as the reverse complement.
AACTTCTGACCGGTGACAGCACCTCTGTCAATCTGCTAAGTTTTGCCAGCTATAGAAGTCATTTGCTAGTTTTAAAACACTGAAAAAAGCTTTTATTCTGATAAAAGATAGGACCAAATGTCCATCAGTCATAGAATTTTTGTCCAGGACTGATTCCCTACAATCAGACATTTAATAAATAAAAATCTGGCCAAGTATTAAGTAACATCGTGACAGATTTCAAATTCGGTGCTACTGAAGCAGTTGAATCAATACTCAAAATGGTTCAGCAACTGTACAGCACACGCAAGGAAAATAAGACAACAGATGACTGCATGCTGACTTTTACACTGCAACTGCAAGAAGTCCTGCGACAGTGGATACAAAGAGTCTTCACGCCTTTTTATGTTTTTTAAATAGTTTTCATAGGCTTCATATCAAATCATTCTTCTCCAGTCTTACTTTATTTCAAATAGTAAGAGCAAAAGAAAAAATACTTGGGTGCTAATTTCTTGCACAGTATTAAAAATGAAAACCCAAGATCCGTTGGATTTGTTTATATCCATCAACTGATGCTCAATAGAAGCATCTTCATAACATCAAGAGGTCTGTTGATATCAAGCTTCACAAAAATAACGAGAATCTTTTTGAAAACTGTATTTTTAATTCTTAGCAGGAAAGTTTATTTTACAGACTTTTGAACCACTTGTTTGACAAGACAGCTCGCTGACTTTTGACTTGAACTTTGAAAGCCTTCCTGTGGGCTCATGGGGAATTAAAAGATTTAGGTCATGCAGGGTCTAAATGTTATCAGAAATACAGACATAAAAAGTGTAGATTTTTTATATCCACTGTGTGTATTACAAAGGAAACACTGTATAAGAGAAGAGGAAGGGAAGCTAGACTGGTGTTATGGACCAACTTGAACTGTTGCTCTTCAAATTGTTTTTCAAATTAAGTTAACTTATTTATAATGTTTCTAATGGTTTATAAGATATTTAGACAATTTACTTTTGACAAACACTTTGCTTTCAGGTCTAAGGTTTCTACTGCATATTTAACACACTCAACTTACCACACAGTAATTACAGTGGTTGTAACATTTGTTCACTCCAGGCAGAATGACACCGCCTGTTCCCCAAATGAATAACACATTTATCACGTCAGCTACACTGATACTTTGTCTTTGAACGTGCCAATAAAGCATTGTTTGTCCCACACAGCAGAATCTTTTTGTTTGTTTTCTACATTTTAAGTTTACTATGAGAGGTGTAAGAGGACCAGGTAGCACTGAGTGATGCAGTTCTTCATCAGACATCCTTTTATTGAAATAAATGTATAGATACTTTTATGATGGTGACTTTGTAGGGTTATAAAGTAGCCACCAGTTCATTCAGGGATTATTTAGCAGAGACTTAACCCTTAGTGTGGCATTGTATTTCATTCTGAGCTTTACAGAAAAACAGCACAGAGGACCAGTCATCATTTTTACTAAGCTGATTGCATGAAATACACACATCAGAAGGCAGGTGGAGCCAGAACTGTTAACCACAACTGGAACCACTGCCTGTTTTATTAATAAACAGTGACCCAACCAAAGCATTATGAATCATTACTGACAATACTTACTGAGTTACTCTTCAGTCTTCACCACTGGATAATGTGAGTTATATTTATGTATATATGTAAATGATGAGATGAGATATAATTCTAATCATTATTAATTTAAATATAGGCTATATAGCTATACATTCATATTTATAGCATATAAATAGCCTATATTCAAATATACTGAACTTACTGGACTCCTTAAAAAAATGTTTAAGGAGTGAAGTAAGTTCAATAGGAAACATTATATAACGTTACTCTAACATCGTAAAAGTCAAATGTGGAAGTCAAACGCTTTTACAGTGACATTTGCATACAGAGTTACTCCCCTCCTCTCTCCCGCCCCTCCCCTACATTCCACACAGGCGGAGGCGCAACAAGCTACCGAACAAACCAGCAGCAACTGCTAACAGTTAGCAGCTATCTCTGTTTGGGGAACGAGGCGTGTTAACATGCAGAAGTTTAGAAACACGGATTCCTCGTCTTGAGCGGACACGAGAGCAACGTTGTGTGAAACCCCAGACGGCTGTCGAAACCATGGCTTACTGCTGACTTTCGTAACAGTTAGTTGTTCGCGTCATTTGGAGCTTCAAATGTGCGAAAAGTCGCTCGGTGTCTCCTCCTCGTTGAACAAGATGGCAGCAGCAGCAGTGGCAGCATCGTTCCAGGATTTGACTGTGGTGCGAGCACTCGTTGCTAGCCTGTTCCTTGACGCTCTGGGTGATAGGATTTACTGGTCTTACTGAAGGTATGTCACCTTGTTCGACCAAACTGTCATTTCCTGCGTTGTGCTGCTGTTTGTATTTTGTGTCGTTTTAACGTTGAGGGGACTTGCACTCAGAGCTAGCTAGTTTGCTAACTCTTAAGCTAGCCAACTTCAGTTCCCTTTGGCAGATAACGTTACCGTTAGCAGCAGAAGCTAACTAATAAGTTAGAGCTAACGGGGATTAGCGTTAGTATTTATCCAGTGGTCTATGAAGAGCATGCACTTGCTTGTGTATAGATTTGGATTAAGTTTATTTAGTTTGTGACATGATAGTTCCCTTGAAAACATATAGACATAGATTATTCTAAAAATATATATTAAAAAGTAAGCCGCTCTTCAATCGCAGTATATTTCAGACAGTATACTTAGTAAATCAAAGTATATTGAGTAAGTATCTGTTCGTATAGTATAACACACCCATTGTTTAGCTGTTTGTCACGTACAGCATACGTTTCAACAGGTGTCTAGGCTGGTGTTGCCCTTCCCCCTAACACACACGCACACATAAAGGCACACCGCCATCTACCACCCCTACCATTTGCTAACTCTCTCCTAGATTGATCTGCAACAAACTGCGTGTGCAGCTGGTTTTCTTTTACAACTGTGAAACACACCACAAACACACACATCTTTGTGTCATTTCAGGCTTGGGTCTCGTCACCCTGTGAGATATCAGGTCACCTTGTTTGGCAATGAAGATAGAGCAGGAGGTATCACAGCTGCGTATGTGCATGTGTTTCTCCAAAGACTGATGGGTATGGCACCTTGGCAGACAAGGGTGAAATATTGGCACCAAACCACCCATATGGTGGTGGTTCTTTTGCTATTTTGCAAATAAGTTGAATCATCAAGTTATTATCAGTTTTTATCAGACTTGCAACTGTGGTTGTTCAATAATGCACACACTGATGTTTCCTTATCAGTGGAAGAATATTATCTTTCTACAGTACCTTGTTGGCTGAATAAATTACAGCCTCCAATTTGTTGTGTAGAAGTTGTGACAAGCAGAACTTTAAATATATATTAACTAGTTAATTTACTAGTTGTTAGCACAGTTTTGCAATTTCAGTAATATTGTTATAATGAGTTTGCTGTACATACACACAGTTTTTTGCTGGTTGAAAGAAAAGTTTGGTCATAGCTGTCGTTGTTCTTCTCTGCGTGTGTCTGTTAGAAGTTACAAGCCCTACTAGTCACAAGAATTGAAATGTGTTGTATTGTAATGTTGACGCTCAGGCACACCCCTCTGCTTGTCTGAGCCTGTGTGTGACAACTTCAGTAGTTAGGACAGTCATTGACTCTCAATAGGCCTTTCTTCTCGAACAAAACTTTGTGTTTAAGACGACAAACTTTATTGAAGTGTTTTGTATAGTGTGTGATGTTGCCTTAAAACTGGACTTACCTGAGTCTGAGTATAAAGCTAGTCAGGTCAGCACTGGTCTATGTCTCTGTTAGGAAATATTCAGGAAGCGTGGTTGACAGGCTTGGCCTGTGCCTTTTTTTGCCTGTTATCACAGTGTTGTTAAAGGAATGTTTCTAAAAGAATTTGCAAGTGTTTTTAGAAGTTTTAGATAGATTAGAAGAATTGTGTATTAACACAAATGCAGTACATTGGTCAAAGCAACTGTAAGTTTACACATGCCATAAACAGTAGAGATCACAGTGTGCTCTGTAGGATGGACTTTATTCAGTACTTGTTTAACTCAAATTTGGGTTTCAGTCAACAGTCATTTCATTCTAAACGTCTGTAAAATGTCACTGACTGACAGAACACTCGTTGTGCTTCATGGTGTATCATTTCCCCCTGGGGAACTGCTTGCGTTGTGGTTCTACTTTATGTGAAGCTGAACCTTCAGTGTAGTGTTCAGGGACAGGCCAGCGATGCAGCGGGCTTCCCCCATCTCCCATTACATTAGACCAGTTCCCTTTTCTAGTAATGGTGAAATGGTGGCTTGGTGTAGACAACAATCTTGCACAGTAAGATTATGATAGGGAAGGTGTTTTTTTTTTGTTTTAAACTGATAATTTCTGTTTACACATAATATTTATTAATTAAGATTTTTAAGTGACTTTGTAGTATATTTACATGTTGGCATAGAGTGTCTCAACATGTTAAGTAATAATGTAGGCCAACCCCATTACCTAAAATATAATTGTGTTCACTTATGTGTAACTTTACTAAGTAATAAATGTGGATGTGGGTTTTTATATCTCCTGTTTTTAGGTATGGCCTCACAAGTCTTGATTTACCCATCACACCTGCACTCAGCTCAAACAAGTGCCTTAGGAACCAGCATTAGTGGTACCAGCAGACACATCGGTGAAGCCCACCGCCGTAATAACACCAGCAGAGCCTTTCAGAACCGACCCCCGCCCAAGACCTACGTGATTGGAGTCAACTACGGTATTGCTTATCCTAACAACGTTATCCCATCCTCAGCTGGTACTGATTCAGGTAGACAGTACAGGGGAGACCAGCTTGAAGAAAGGGGATTACAGGCGGCAGGATTACAGAGAGAGCAACAAGGAGAAGGTCCAGCTGGGATACACGGTCAGGTGTCTCTTTGCCCACAGTACGTGGACAGCTGTGGAACTCCATCAGGAGTTGGCTTGGACTGTGGGCCACTGAGGGGGCTTTGTACAAGAGTAGAGGAGGAAGAGGGCAGGAAAAGAGTACAAGCGAGAGGGGGATACATTCATCTTCCAGAAACAGGTGCCACCCAGAGATGTAAACAGAAGGCAGGTGAAACTGGAGAACAAGCACAGGAGAACAGCTGCATTGGGAACATGCAGATAGTGGAGGAGGTATCTGCTATATCTTCACTTCCTCCCCCTGTGGCCATGTTGCAAACCAGCACTGGGAACAATGCAGACACTGCCAGAGTAGGGGGCGGAGGGACGCTGCCTGCTCAACACAACAGAGCTAATGGAGTGACCGGCATGGGAATCGTGTTGGACGGCACCGAGTTAGGGCGTAATGGTAGTACTGAAGTAGTGGCAGGAGATACAGTGACCAGAACTGGATCAGGAGATGGTGATTATCAGTTAGTTCAGCACGAGGTTCTGTGCTCCTTGAAGAACAGCTATGAGGTCTTGGAGTTTCTAGGTCGTGGTACCTTTGGTCAGGTGGTGAAATGCTGGAAGAGAGGAACAAATGAAGTGGTGGCTGTCAAAATACTGAAGAACCATCCATCTTATGCACGTCAGGGACAGATTGAGGTGAGCATATGTGTGTTTTCTGGTGCAAGTAGAGCAAATGTATCACTGTCACTGCTTTAGTTGTGGGTTAATTGGAAAAACTGCATCTATTGTCATTTTTAATCAACATAGATTGTGCATGATCTTTGTGGATGCCACAGATCTCTAGAAGATCAAATGATTTTTTTCCCACTTGATGGTCTGAACTGAACCAGAGTTATTTTCTTCATTGTCCTGAAATTCCCAGGTGGAGATCCTGGCCCGTTTGAGCAGTGAGAATGCAGATGAGCACAATGTGGTGCGTGCTCTGGAGTGCTTTCAGCACCGCAGTCACACCTGCCTGGTGTTTGAGATGCTGGAGCAAAACCTCTATGACTTCCTTAAACAGAACAAGTTCAGCCCACTGCCACTCAAAATCATTAGGCCTATTCTGCAGCAGGTAATGTGACCTTGGTCATGGTCATGCACAGATACAACACACAAAACACAGCTTTCTCTTAGGCTAAGTGCATCAACAAGAATCTTATTTATTTATTGTCAATCTTTGCAGGTGGCAACAGCCTTAAAGAAGCTGAAGTCTCTGGGTTTGATTCATGCTGACCTGAAGCCAGAGAATATCATGCTGGTGGACCCCTCCAGGCAGCCCTACAGAGTGAAGGTCATTGATTTTGGCTCAGCCAGCCATGTCTCCAAGGCTGTCTGCTCCATTTACCTGCAATCAAGATACTACAGGTGATAACCTTTGTTTGCATCTCTTGATAATCCATCATTCACCAAGATGTAATTATTTAGTTCAAAATCTATTAAAACTATTCATTAAGACCACGATTTTCAGCTTTGATTAACCTTGAAAGCACTACAAGGAGTCACCTTGCAGTACACGAGGGTAGAGTTGACTGAAATACCTACTAATACATACTTCTCGTTGTTTGTTTTGTGTGGTTCCTCTCTGCGACTTAAGAAAACTCTACAAATTGCACTGAAGTAATGTGTTGTAATCAGGAAAAAGCATTAGACTTACGTTTGATGATTGAGTTTATGTGTGTTTTAGTCATTTCAGATAAATCAGAAATCCCATCACACCACTGACAAAGAGCAAAGTGAAATGTATTTTATTTTGAATAATAGACAGTTTTATTATGACCAAACCAAAACAGTCAAAAGAAAGTAACGGTTGCAAAACAAAAAGGCTCCACTGGTTTAAGTACAAAATGTTCAGAAATTAGATTAACAGGAAACAGTATTTTTAGGAAGATCAGATATGAAATGAGATGTCATTTATCATCATGATATACCAACAGAGTGAGCTGATATAGTCTCATGGGTAATGGTTGTTTGTGTGTGTGTCTGTGTGGTTCCCACAGGGCTTAGGAAAGTCCTTTGCAAAGCTTTATGTGTTTAGGCCTCCTCTGTTCTTATGTAATATGAAGTGCTCTGGACTAACCTGCACACTCTCACTGGGAACTCCATGTCACGCACAGCTGCCCCCCTCATCCCCTTTCTGTCTTGCACTTTTTGGCCTCTTTGCCTGCTTGTTTGTCTTTCTTTGCCCCGTTGCCTCTTTCTTTTTTGTGCTCATGCACTTTTAGGTGCATGCATGCATGCATGCATGTCTGATCTGTGTTCAGCACGTCACGCCCTGAATTGCGCTGCTCTTGCATAACTTGCAGAGGAACTGAGATGTTTATATGAGGAACAGCGTCATGAAATATTTGGTGTGTCTCTTAGGCTGGGGTGAGAAGAAGAATGTGCTTATGAAATGCAGCCAGGATTCAAAAAATTGTTTTGTTAAAAAACTTCATTAAGTTTTTTAAGCAGTAAGCTTGTATTATGTCACCTGATAAATTAAAGACCTGCAGTGGTTAAAAACATAATAGTAGAACATGCGTTCAACACCAAAACCTGTTTAAAACATTCTCAACAGTCTTGTTGGCATGTGGAAGTTAGTGGCGAGTGACACATTTAATCACGTCCAAGCATGTTTCCAGAGTAAAGTATGTACTTTTTATTAAACACAGAACAGTAGGCCGGCAGTTTTATTCACCTTCACCCGCAAGTTTCAGCAAGTAGGTTGATCATGTTGGTTAAACTATTGCAAACTCTTTAAACATTGTGCAATCTATGACAAAAGCTGTTGCGATTGCGGGTATGTCTGCAGCTAATGCACTGCACACACCCATTATTCCACTTTGTGCAGTTCTGGTTTTATTGCCCTATAAGGAACACAACACTTTCTCAGTTATCTCATCTGTAATTTCTGCTAGTGGTGTAGAAATCAGGGAACAGAAATGTGGGCTTCCTGTCCGGAAGCAAATTCATTTAGACTAAAATGTAATATAAAAAGCCTGAGTACACCAAAATGCCAGCCTTAACCCTAGATGCAACTTCTCCACTTTAGTGAAAGCCATCTCCTAGCCCCACCCCCCACTCTGGGAGATGTTGAAGAGAGTGGAGCTATAGCTGTTGCATAACAAGACTTTGCAGTTTTCTGGTTAAGTGTGTATTCATCTATACTTGTGTGTCTTTTAAGCAGCGTGGCAACTCATCATAGAGCAGTTTTTAAAAAAAATGCCCGGCACTGAATTTCTGGGAGGTCAATCAGGACACAGACGGCCACGGAAGAATGTGGTATGTGAAAACCCACATTTAGATCCAGGAAAAAACATTCAGACATTCCTGTGTGTGCCTGGGTGTGCGCGTATGTGTACCCTTGTCCATCCAAAAGCTGCCAAAGCTGGGTATTTCATGTCATTTACACAGTGTACCCAAACATGCTTCACAATTCAGTTCAGATGTGATAAAGGGCTTTTGTGAAGATTGGTAACTTTACCTGCTGCAGCCACATATCTATATCAACTTGAAAAGTATAGCATCTGGCCTCCAGCAACTTGTAATAGTGTGTCTTTTTGATAGCTTTTTGCTTAAAAAGCATCAGTTTTAACATTCTTACAAAGGATATATTCAAATAGAACAGATGCAATACACAAGCACTTCAATTCCTGCATCTTCTCTCTGTATTTGCCTCTTGACCTGTCTCCCTTCCTCTGTGTGTTTGTGTGTGTGTGTGTGGTAGTTGGTTAATCCATGACGGCAGCTGGTAGTGCATACGCGTTTGTAATTGACTTTGCCATGTCGCCACAATTTGTTTGTCCAACAGGTTATCAGGAGAGTGGTTTGCAGGACACAGTACCTCCTCATAACTAGTGCTCATATTGTATAATGGCTGTACTGTATTGTACTGTTACCATAGTGAATCTGTTAAGAAATCCTGGTCTCACCACAGCGGGTAGGAGGAGTTTTTTTAAGATGTTGGGTTTTCCCTGGATTTTCCAGAACCTAGTTAGAGGTTATTGTTGCCAGAAACGTGGCTTTGATACAAAAGACTTAAGAATTAAGGTGGTCTTGATGCTTATAAATGTACAGTCTGAGATCAGAATGTTAACTACATCTGTAAACACAGGTTTGCGTCCATCACTCCTACATGAAGTAGAACTGAACTTCTTAGTATATGAGCACTACAAAACATTGCATCCAGGTTATTAATTTTTATTGATGTTGGTGAAGGTTTGTTTATTTCCAAGGCCATGTAGAGACCGTGCTGACAGATTGCAGCCTGCAAACTAACAATCGACGTATAACAAACATGGATGGGTCTTTGGTCGCGAATACTGTCATAAATGGTGTGAGTGCTGATAAAAAGTATTTATTTGTCCCTCTCTACTAATTCATTACAGATCTCTATTGAATGATATAGTGTAGTTTCTGTGTCAGTGCTGTTCATCTAAACATGGAATTTCCAACTAAATGAGCTAAACATGAAACGGCTTTTTGTTTGGTTATTACCTTTGACTAGGAGCAATTAGAGGCACTTATGCAGTGCTGCTAGTATTCTTTGCCTCAGGTCGATTGCTCCTGTTGGAACATTCCCATGCATTTTCATTCTGTCAGTGTCATTAAATTAATACATTATTTCACTGTCACTCTCTTATTTCGTAGTTTTTGGCATAGAGAGAATGTAGTTTGAATTTGTGAATGTGTATGGATATACCCATTATCTCTGACTCACTGGGGTGTTGCTCAGGTGCTATCGTGTCCTGAGTTTCCACTCCTGTCTGTCGTTATTTTGCAGTTGTCCAGATAAAATCCAAAGTGTTAAAACACAGCAAACAAAACAGCTAAACTTACAGGATCCACTGGTGAACAAGCATCTAGACAGACTAAGCCTGCTGCATTAACTGTAGGGCAGCAATTAACTTGTAACATTAACAAATAATGTTGCACATAGTGCCTGTGTCCATCTATGATAGTAGTAGTTGCCCGTAGTAAGTCAAATAGAATCAATATTTAAACTATAGTAGACCCTAGGTTTTTGTGCTTGAAGTTAAAAGTACTCTGAAATGGAAGTGGTGGAAGTATGAACTTGAACTCTGAATTTGTAAGCATTGCTCTTGTAGATCGAGGGCTCTGACAGAAGCTATTAAGTGCTTGTCATGCTCCAATGTGTTGTTGCCATGGTAGCATGACACAGCAGTGCCTGGTGAGGTGGCTGCTCTGTCCTGGGGGGGGGGACTGGTGCTGTAAAACTGCCTCCGACAATGAAAATGGAGTACTGAGCTATGTGAATAATTCAGCTAAGCAGATCAGGTGGAAGGAAAGACGACTATCATCTTAGCTTGGTTACAGATTTGGGCAAATTGTGTAAAGCTTCTTTCTCTTAGGTGTGATTCGTTTGTCGTAGAGGTGTTCTTTTACACTAGCAGGCACATTGCAGTAGTACATGTCGTATGCTTTTGCTACACTACCTGATGTAGATCTCCAGGTGTGTGTGTGTGTGTGTGTCTGCTTAGCTCTCTTTGGAAGGAACAGGAAAGTCAAACTGTGAATAGGCCTCTACAAGTAGGTCCTTGCCCCTTGTGTGTGTGTGTGTGTGTGTGTTGTTTTTTTTTAAACATATCCACATGTTGAGATTTGTTGGGCTGTCTTCCTTACACTGTCAATTGAACTGAAATGAGTGGTTTTAACACAACTGGGGACTTTGTATTGTTTTGGGAAGTAAAATTGTGGAAAAAGACAACTATCAGTATTTAGAGAAGCTTCACACCCCTTAATTTTTTTGCACACTTTCCTGTATTGTAGATTTAATTTTAAATGGCTAAAGTTTCCCTTTTGCTCATAAATCTTTATTCAATATGCATTGTGAGAAAGTAGAAACATGTTTTTGAAAGTCCTAGCACATTTATTAAAAATCAAAAATGCAAATAGAGATAATACAAAAATCCCAAAATATTCTGACTGTTTGATGTGGCACTCAGTTTTGTCCTTGCTTTTGTGTTGTGACTTTGCTTTTATTGAAATACAGCTGTCCTAAGTGTGTAATCTTGCTGGCCGACCTCAGAAAACAGTGGTAAAAGTGAAAACTGTTGTTGTCCAGAGACGTTTTCTTTGCAGTGCCTACTGGACCAACTAAGGTCTTTTGCCAAGCATTTTGAAAAAGTAACGGTAATTGCACGTCTTTTGTGCTGTAATGTTTTTTAGGAGGGCCTTCACTTTCAGTCGGTCTTCCTCTGATTGCTGCACATGCTTGTTAGGTTGCATGTGATTTGATCTGCTGTTCCACCCAGTAAGCCTTAGTAATGCAGCTGGATGTGTTGGATATGTGATCATCATGGATCAGTTTTGTCTACAGGTGTTGAAGCACGGGGCTTACGTGTCCTGTGCTGAGTCCTGGCGCATCAAGTTTAAAACCACTCAGAGTAGCATAAACACACACTGAGATACTGTGTGTGTGTGTTTTGCCACACAGTATGCAGTGTTTGTTCTTGTCATAATTGCTGCTCTCTAGTGTGACTAGTTAGTTCTGGAACCTAACTGTCAGACGTGTGTGTGTGTGTGTTTGTGCGCCCTTTTTCTGACTTTTAGCTGCAACCAGCAACACAGACATACACACACGCTTGCTCTTTTTTATGCAAATGTTTGTGTCCTTTTACAACTTCTCACTGTGTTTACATGTGTTTACTTTTGCCATAGCCTATGCAGTAAGATAATTACACTTGGTAAGATTTCCTGAAATAAGAAAAATAAGACATATATTCTCAAAACAAGATTAAT
>JAUMHL010000027.1:3679770-3696454 GCA_032362345.1 Sandelia bainsii | reverse complement strand
CAAAACAAGATCAAAAAGACTTTTTGGCTGGATATAAGATCGTAAGACTTGGTTAGATAGCCATTTTTTGCAGTGTATTTATCACCTGCAGTTAACACTTGTTGAATTGGTCAATGCTAAGATGAGTAGAAAGTCAAAATATTTTTAACTGAATATTACAGGAGAAGGCCATAGTGAAACTAGTCAAATCTTCTGGCAGCACGTCTGTTCATAAAACAACTGGAACTGCAGAAGACATAGTTGTTATACAGCTAAAACCAGCTTTTTGTAATCTTGAACAGTTGCCTAATTTGGCCTTAAGTTAGTCTTTACAGCATGAGTTAAGCTCAGTAGGAATCTTGGAATATTTGATTTTTGTTCATTGTCAGTGTTGAATTTGGTCACATGTGGTATTGTATTTCTTCCTTTTCTCTTTGAGTGAGTGTCAGTTAATTCATATGTCGTCATTTCCTAAATTATTGAAGTGGTTCTTGTCTCTGGGCAAATCCACCTCTGTTGTTGGTAGCACTAACTCATAAATAACAAATAAATGTTTGAGTCTTCCTGTAGCCCTCTTTTTTTTTGGTGTTACATAATTTTGCTTCTTCCTGCATAAAGAAACAATAGGAAATTGCAAAGAGTGGTTTCCTCCTCCAGGACAAAGAGGACAGAAAACACGGCCTGTGATGCGCACACACACAAACACGTTTGTTCAGTCATACACACATACAACGATGAGCAATAGCTCTATTTATCACCCTGTAATACTGTTACATTATGGTCTTGTGTCCGGTTGTTGCTTGGCAACAATATTTTCCCCTGTGGTCGTCACAGCAGTTGTTGCTATTTGCAGCACTGTTGCTCAGCTGCTGTGTTCGGGCCTAATAGCCCATTGTTTTCATACGCCACTTCACACTACTGCTGCAAGATTACTAGTCCCTTTTGAATTGCGTAAGTGGCAAAATCCATTCTTGAAAGGGATTTAGTTCTTTGTTACAGAAACATTGTGTGCTCATTATAATGGGTGTGATGGCCAAATTACCAATTGTTTTAGGGTATCAGTAGATACCCTTACAAAGAAGTGCCATACACTGTGGTATTCCTAGGCTTCTTTAAAATCATATGTTATCTAATGGGTGAAATAGGGTTATATAAAATATAAAGCCTTTACCTAACATAGTGAGATGTCAGTACCTTAATAAATAATAGTTTCATTTTCCTTCACCTAGAGCCTAGATATTCTTACAGCCTTAAATGGGGAAAAATATATTAAAAAAAGAAGATATTAATAAATCGCATTTTAATTTAAGTCATTAGATTTTCTGTTGCAAGACAGTCATATGGTAGATATTATAAATGATTTTTACAGACTCATGAATGGTGTAAGAAACCAATGCGATTTAACACAACAATCACAGCAATAAAATCTGTTTATGTTGTGAATTATGCTTTTGATGTGTGATTTGTCAGAACTGATGAGCTAGTATTTCATCCTACTGTATTATATGTTTTCACCCAGCACCTCCCTAGAATGTGTCTGCTGTTGGACTAATATTTGACAGTTCTGAGTTTGCTGCAGCAGTTTTGAAAAACACATTTGTCATTACTGACATGTTTCAGGGTTTGGTAAAGGGTCCGTGAAGTTGAGCAGTTTGTCTCTCATGTTGATTTTTATGTGACTGACAGGACTCTGCCTCTAGCCTCTAAGATATCTTACCTTTAATTCCCCAGACACATTGTCTTTATCCTTTTCCCTCCACCTTCTCTTTTTGCGCTCCATCCAACATAAAACCGTCATTCTTGTGAAGTCATGGGCATGTTGTCCTCCAGGCTGTGTCAACGTGTTTTTTTTTAAATTATAGATAGGAACCGACTCTCAGATGTAACGTTTCCTTCTTGTCTTTTCTCTCTTTAGGGCTCCAGAGATTATTTTGGGCCTGCCATTTTGTGAGGCCATAGACATGTGGTCACTTGGCTGTGTGATAGCTGAGCTCTTCTTGGGCTGGCCCCTCTATCCCGGAGCGCTGGAGTACGACCAGGTAACATTAGAGATGCGCTCACACACACATCACACAAAGTAGAGGCTACTGTGTCTCACACACACTCCAAAGGAGAGACCCTAAACATATGTCCCCTGCTCAAGGACAGGGAGTAAAAAGAAAATAAATGGACAGAAATTCAATTTTTCAGAAATGACAGAATACGTATTTGAGTCGTAGAATACTTAGCTGTGTGCTTTCACAGTAGCCAACATTTAACAGTACACTCATTATATAGTTAAACCTTTATTTATTGTTGGTCCCTGATCTCTCTCTCTCTCTCTCACTGTACAACTGAAATCCAGCATGAAATCCACCTAATGCTAATCTGGTCTGGGTGAATCAGGAAATTGTTTAGGGCAGTGTATGATTACCTTCCCACAGGGCTGTGCAGTCTAAACTATACAACTGGGACTCCAAACGGAGTCCCCCAGCCAGGGAGAGGGAGCATGGGAAAAGGCCCACACCACATTCACAGACCAGAACAGGATTAAACTGTGTTTCACTTTAGGCAGCTTTGTGGAGACCAGAGTCAAGATCATCAAGCTTTCACTGTATGATTTGAGCATTTTGCAACAAGGACAAACGTGTTGTGTTATCATGTCTTGGCCTGTACTATGTTTGCAGAAAATGATACATTTGACTTTTTATCAGCTTTTACAAAGTTCTCCAAAGCTGTTGCCAAACCAAATATCTGCAATTTGTTCAATTTCCTGGACCAAACATTCTGGTTCTTTAACCTTTTTAAGAATGAGAGCTTGATTAATGCCTGTCCATGTGGAGTTCTGTTTTAATGTGTTTTGGCAGTGTGGCCACCAGCAGCAGCTCGGAGTGCAAACAATCATCTGTCAGAGATGACTTGTAGAGCTTCACTGAGCAGCGATAGCTCTGCTGTACCACACAGGGCACACGCTCACACGTGCACACTGAGCCCCTAAAAGCATGCAGTGCTATGCCAAGGCTCACTGCAGTTCCACTCTACACAGCAAAATGTATTTATAAACATAAGCCTGATGGTAGACATGTGCACACAAACACACACATACACCCTGTGGTGAGCGTTCAATGCATCATCAGCAGGTTCTCAGTCCAGTGCCCTCTGGCCAGTCAGTGTTTGTTCTGGGCTGTAGACATGTGCACGCGTGCTTTTGCGTGTGTGCGCGCGCACACACACTCATGGGAGAATTTCTATTGATCATGGAATTTCAGGAGCATTGTGGTATTTTGAAAGGGGCAATCAAGAAAGGCCAGATCAGAAAGTGAAGTGAATTCTTGCGAAAGTCAACACATGCCTGGGAAATTTACAAATGGCGTAAGACTGTGTTTTGGAGTTGTGAGTGTGAAGGAAAGACTAAAGCAGGCATCCTTTCTGCTATGGATTTATTGATTGTAAAACCCATGAGGGTTCTGTTGAGCTGTGAAGCCGTGTGTGAAACCACACTGTGCCTGGCAAGTGTGACAGTAAATGATGCTTCCTGTGGAAGCTGTGCTGTGATTTAGCTGTTGGATAGATTAGAGTCTGGGAGAGAGACAAAGGTTGCTCATCCCAAAGAGAAATTTCACATAAATCACACAATTTAGGGATGTCCCAATCCTTTAATCCACATACGTTGCTTCCTGCACTATTTCAGATCATTTCTAATATTTTATTTTTCACTTCACGTCTCCCACTTAACTTTGAAATAAACAAATCGAAAACATGAACATATCCTACTACTACTACTACTACATACTTGTTGTTTCTCAAGCATGAATTTGCTCTTATATGTTGTTTTTTCCCTCTCTCAGGATATTTTGCAGGTTTTTAAAGCTAAAAAAAATCATAAACTAAATCTTCAGTTCATGACATGATTTGGTAATTGTGTTAGAATTTGCTGACAAATGTTAACCTCTGACTTGTTTGCTCGATCTGCCTAGGGCTCCTCTGTGAGGCGCTCAAACTATGTCAGTTTGGCAGAGCAGTAAAGGTTGAAGTGCAGGGATTCAACATGCTATATTAGATAACTAGAAACTTATAGCTGTTGGACTAAATCCAGGTCACAGAACAGAACATGAATTTACCTGTTGGAGGTTATGTCTCTGCATCATGTCAACATGTAGCATTAGGCAAGTTTGGACTGCCAACAAAACATTGTTCTCGTTGTTAATTTTTGGCGATAATGATTCTTCGCCCTTTTCACAAACGCATGTTAACTGGCCATATAGCTACAGAGTATTGAAACTCTTTTCTATTGATCTGATGATGAGTCTTAAAAAAAACTTCAATCATTCAAACACTGATGCTGGTAAAAGCTGTATTTTCTGTCTCCTTTGTCTGTCTCTGTTCAGATCCGGTACATCTCTCAGACTCAGGGCCTGCCCTCTGAGCAGCTGCTCAACAAGGGGACCAAGACTTCTCGTTTCTTCTCCAAAGAGTCAGACTCTCCCTACGCCTCGTGGAGATTAAAAGTACATGCTCACAGATCACACAACTATTAACACACACACAATCTGCGTACTGCATGCAAAACATCCTCCTGTCAACCACACATCATTGAAGTTAGTTGTTAAACCAACAGCAGTTGCTGGACAAATCCAGTGTGTAGCCTGCAACACACAGAGATGCAAAAAAACATGTTACATACTGGATGTTTTAGCTATTTTTGTGTTTCCTCCAGACGACAGAAGAGCACGAGAAAGAGACCGGACTTAAATCCAAAGAGGCCAGAAAGTACATCTTCAGCTGTCTGGATGACATAGCACACGTGAGTGCAGTTCATATTTAGGCCTACAGATGTAATTGTCCCCTTCATTTATTACTTTATTACTATTTATTTATTTATTACTATAGAAACCATGCTGAACAAAAGTAAGATGTGTAAATGAACTGTTGTTTTCTATCTTCACTGATCAGGTGAACTTGGTGCTGAGTCCTGATCACAGTGACATGCAAGCAGAGAAGGCAGACAGGAGGGAGTTTGTGTCTTTGCTGAAAAGCATGTTGCTGATTGATGCTGAGGACAGGATTCTTCCCTCCAGCGTCCTCAGTCACCCCTTCCTTACTATGACTCATCTACTGGACTACCCACACAGTAACCAGTAAGGCCGCCACAGCCAACACTGACGCAAAAAGTTGACTTGCACATTCTTGTTTGTTTTTCTTTTTTTGTGGTATCAATATACAAACATACATAATTAGTCAATTATGTTTGAGTGTAGTATGAATTAATCTGTAACTTCCCTAATCTCCATCAGTGTGCAGTCATCTTTCCGCATCATGGACATGTGTCACGGTCGACACAACAGTGCAGTTTTTGACGCTCTCAACCAGAACACCATTCATTTCTCAAGGCCTCCTGTAGCTACCACTGCCTCCTCTGGCCTCCCACTGGGCTACAGCAACATAGCAGTCCACACTCAGGTCAGATACTAGTTGTGTGTGTGTGTGTTTGTCACTAGTGCACTGGACTTACACTAGATCATGTTTTACCTTCATATTATAAGTCAGCACATAAGGATTTTATTTATAGTTGTTACAAAGACACCACAGTCATTTATTTTCTACTACTAGCAATGCCATGTAGCCTTTAAAGTTAGCCAAATAGCAAAGAGGCTAGATTATTTCAGTTGAAAACTATGACACTACATGTTTTGGTGACACCCCTTTTTTTCAGGACAGAGAACTTTAAATAAACGCCCATAATTATGTCTCATCTTTGGTTATGTAATGTTTCTTTGTATTCTTTCAGTACTTTTGTCCTTATGTTGCCCCCATCAGGAGATAAGGTGGTATGACACCACACAATATGGGTTAGATGTGGCCTGGTTATTGTGCTCAGGAGTCACTACTGATCTTCTCGCCCTGTCTGTACTTTATTTTCCTTCTTCTGCCATTCACTGCATTTTTTCTAAATCCATCTTCTGGCCTTTTTCCCCCCTCTTGATTCTCTTTTCTGACCACGACCCCACCTGTTTCTTCCTTTCCCTTGTCTTCTATGTCGCTGCCTTCTTGATCTTTTTTTTCTGATGCAGACTATAAGTCAGCCAGCTCCCTCAGTGTTGCATCCTGGGATAGCGCTAACAACTGGGAACGGTCAGTTTGGATGCAGTGACTCGTTCCCACCTGCCCTTCTTCTTTGTCCTCCCACCATGCAAGGTATGTAAGCTGCACGTTCTGTTTAAAGTAACTCTTGAAGTGATGTTTTTTCCAGTTTTCCATTTAAAACATTTTTGGGAAGTATTTGGCTATGAAGGCCGTAACTTGCAATCAGTGCTGTCATAGCTCCAACAAGGTGCTACTACATTTAACCTTCTGGATAAATGACATGGTTTGTTGTATACCTTTTTTTTTTTTTAGGTAACCTTAATCAACCAGCAGGATATTCTGTTCCCATGGTAACACAGGCCCCTCCCATACAGCCCCTACCAGTGAGGCCTGGTGTAATAGCTCAGGTAAGGCATGCACTCAAACATAGCTTCTTTAGACCTGTGTAGCTGTAGAACCTCCTTCGTATTTTGCAGTGCAGCTGAGTAGTAAAGTTTATAGATGCAATAACAGAGACATATTAAAGTTACATTTGGAACAGTCAGGCCTGTATAGTGCAAGTACAGTGCAAATAAGTTCTTTCCCCACCCCCGTAGCAGGTTTGGTCCAGCCGGGGGCAGCAACTTCTTGTCCCAGCGGCCTGGCAGCAGATGACTCCAGTGGGTCCTCCCCCTCCACCACCCCCATCCACCCTAACCAGTGACACCACAGCTGGCCCACAGAGGATTAGTGATTGGGGGTAAGTTTCCAAAATCTGAGTCACCCAAATTTTAAGTCTGGAAAAATCCCCCAAGACTTTTACTAGACAAAAATATTTTAGTTGCATTGATGATTTCCCTTAGTGGTAACACAATATGTTAAATGTAGCAAAAAAAAAAACAATGGTTAACATAACTAGACCTTTGTTGGAGAAACACATTGTTGGTTGTAATGTTGTTTTAAGATAACACTTTGAATTGAATCCTATTGAATCCTCGGTTGGGAAATTTAGATGTTACAGCAGCTCAGCAAAAACCGTAAAAACAAATAATTCCTAGAATAAGACAAAACTATATATGATCAAATAGATAAATCGATACTAACTTTACTACAGATAATAATAAATGTGTTCAAGATAGATGACATAGGATCACTCTGTATTTAATTGTGTTATTTTAATGTTAGCGTTTTAGTATTCTTGAATTGTCAGTTCTTTACTGCTGGTGTTGTTTCTCAAGCACCATTTTTGCTTTTCGCATTTTTTTTTCTAGTAAAGTGCATCCCCACAGCAGCCATTACAGTTCAATGATTCAGCAGCCTCTCCTGACTAATCAGATGCCAGCCCTATCTGCTCATCAGCCAATCAATATTGGTATAGCTCATGTTGTGTGGCCCCAGCCACACAATAAAAGGAACAGACACAGTCACAACAGGTGAGATTCTGTACCTTAGCGATGTTGTTAGTCAATCTGCTCTGCCAAAGGTTTGGCTCCAATGTTGCCATCACTGGACCAATTCACATTTACGCTAATAAGTCACTTTCTCAGTTTTTATCTAATATATCAACTATGTTTAAAGGAACCTGTGCCATCCCAGTAACATCCACATGTCAGTGTGTCGGACCCCCAAGATGGCTGATGTTGTTGGACAGGCAGTAGAACAACCTCGGAGGGAGGTGCCTGTGGTGGAAACCAGGCAACCGGAGGTTCAGAACACAGATGAGGATGAAGACGATGCAGAGGAGGAAGTGAACTGCTTCAAAGAGGTGTCACCAAATGGTAACCGACAGCTGGACCTGTCCAGTCAACAACAGCGAGATGTGGCAGTCCTGATGGGTGACACACCGAGCCCTGCTCCTAGTGTGATCAGCATTCGCAGTGAACTGACTGACGAGGGGGAGGATGAAGACCCTCAGCGGTGTCGTCTGAGCGAGTGAGTAACATCAGACAGTCGATGTAGACAGTGGATAGTGACCTATCAAAAATGATAATGTGGGAAAAATCTCCTTCTGTTGCTGTGTAGAGCTGAGAACAGTGTTATTCACGTGATTTAACTCAGTGGATCTGGAAAAAGTGAGAGTTTTTATTAGTTTTCAGTACCTGGCTGTGGCTCCGTAACCAGCAGATTGTAAATCTAAAACTTCTGTGATCCAAATAACTTAACATGTCTTATGAGGAATGGGAATTAAACTTTGCTTGATCCTCTGACAACCTAACTTGCTTTATTCTGTCTTTAGGTGTAAAGAGGAGTGTGTGTGTGAAGCCTGCAGAAACACCAGTGTGTCTATGGAGAGGGTGTGTTCCCTCAGCAGTCCTGACAGCAGCCTTAGCACCAGCTCGTTTGCCTCCAACTCAGTTCAGTCCAGCCCTTCTGTCTCGCCATGCAAGAGACCCAACAGGTAGTCATTTCTCAGCGTATCCATATTTCAGACTAAAAAAAGAAGAAATGCTGTGTAGTTCCAGTAACTTCATATTTTTTCCTGTGCTGTGTTCAGCATGTCTGAGGATGATGGCCATGAGAGTGGTTGTGACACGGTGGAGGGCTCCCCTACATCTGACACATCAACCTCCCCACATGGCAACAGCCCCTACCGTTACCTAGACAACAGTAACCACAACAGTCGCCCACCTTTAGCTGCCATGGTAGCGCCACAGCCTTCCCCTGCTGTTCAGGGTAGGAGTCCACGTGGCGTCAGGACAATGGTGGTTCCACCATTGAGAGTGCAGAACAGCAACACTCAGGGAACAGAGGAGCGTGTCCAGAGAACGGGTCAGTGTACAAATGTTTCTTCCAAGGAATACTGTATGGGTGCATGTGCGTACTTTGTGACTTCAGTTATCTTGTATAGCACACTAAAATTTAAGGAGAATGTTGTTTATTTTTGTATTTTAATTAGTTTTTAATACAAGCCAAGATAATTTGCTTTCTTACAACTAAACTATTTGTGTACTAACACTCAGAGTTGTAACACCTCTTGCCACCTGTCATGTGGTCTGTCACCTGTGCTTTGGTGGTGTCTGCTTTGCAGGTCATATGGAAGCAGTAGGGGGTTACCGCCCCCTAGTGGGCAACAGAGGCTTTAACAGGTGATCACAAGACACCAGTAGAGAACTGACCAAGCTGCAGATTAATAGCTCAGAAACGCATCCATAGCAGACAGTGAATCCTCTTTTATGGCTTTCCTTCCATTAGAGTATCAGCTGTCTTCAAGAAAGTATGGAGGAAAATCATCTTGGGACAAATGCAGAGCTGCTGTGGTCTCTTACACAATTAGGGTTATAAACAGCATCTTTAAATATGTGCACATTTGTAACATTTGTAATTTGTCACCCTGTTAGTAAAAGCCAAAGAGGTCATAATTCTTTTCTGTTTTGTTTGGTGTGTCATACCTGTTTTGATCTAGTTTAATTGCCAGCCGACAGTTTTAAGCTGCATCTGCCGCCACACGTGTGCGTTCAGAAATGCTAGGTGACGTTTACAGCAACTTTTATAAATGCCAGCTGCTGAAATAAAACTAGATTAAATAGAAAACAGGAATAAAACATGAAGTAGTAGAGAAAAGGAGAGGGAAATATGGTCTCTTTGGCTTTCAGTAACCTCTGGTGTAAGCTTCAGTGAACCATGCATCAAAGCCAGTTATGTTAATTTAGATGTTCAACAGAACAAAGAGGAAAATGACGGAAGCTCTCTTCACCTGAGCATCATTTTGACTGCTGGTGGATGTTTTACCTGCTTTTTAATGCAGTATTTAAGCTCTGTAAAGTGGATGCATTTCATTTCAGCTTTGGGTCAGAGCTGTAATCTCTGCTGGTTCTTTCCATGCAGCAAAAGTTTCCCTAAAACACTGACCTGAGATCAGTTTCACCTACTATTCTCCCCAGATGTTACTTTTTATTAATGGTGGAGTGATTTTAAAACTGATACAGATCAAAGTCCAAGGATCAACTTTTGCTGCTCAGGTGCCTGTTCTGAGTGCCAGCAGTGTCTCTCTCTTTCCCCACTTAATGGATGTTATTGTCTACTTTTATGGTACTGTGTTTAACTGCATTTATGTGGAAGACACATTTGTTTCTTTAATAGGAGCAGCAATAAAAGTTACACTGTGGTCATAAAATGTTAAATTATAATTCCTCTTCCTCACTAAGTTTACCCATAGAAGACATGTTTCAGTATTTCTGCTTGGTCAGTGTATAGTGACTCTTCATCATCAACTGTGTTTTTATCAGTTAAATTTTAGTGCTGTTTCGTACATGTGTAAGGTTTAGAATCATAGGAAGTGTTAACTCAGCTATTGAGTCTGAGCTTTCCCAGTTATACTTGACTGCAGTTTAAAATGAGCAGACTGATTTTCTGCATGCTTGTTTGTTTGATGACTTGGTATTTGTTGCTCTGGTTTACAGTCTTTGGTCTTGCAGGTAATGCAGACTAAAGCTGCCATCTATTTTTGCAGCTCATATCTCCTTCTCTGACTCACTTGTATATATTTTTTGTCTGTCCCAGTCTCAGAGTCCTGGTCCCGATCCAAAGGACGCTGCAGTCTCATAGGACAACAGAGCACTCCCTCCGTCCCCCTCCTCCAAACTGCCCCCCTCCTGCCCCGGCAGCAGCAGCAGCACCCTCTGGGCTTTGGGCAGGTTGGTTTGATTCTTTTCTTTTCTATATTTAATATATATGGAGGAGCTGAATCTTTGAAATTCTATTGGAGAATATTATAATTAATGGGATTACCTGTAGTTTGGTTACAGGACATTTTTGTCAGAGGAAGCAGGTCCAAAGTTTTCCTGGAGAAGGCTAGATTTTTTCAAAATACTTTTCATTTGAAAATAATGAGGGGCATAACGGCTAAAAGGTTTTTTTTATTATTATTAGTTTACACAAGAGCTTGCAAAACTGGGTGTGTGAGTTGCATCTAGGAACAGTATTTGTTCACATTCTGTGAAAAGTTTAAACTCAAAGGCTACATTCTTCTGCGAAAACTTGCCACTCTGGATAAAATGTGTAAAATAAAACATTTGCCTTTTGATGTTACTCAAACAGCCAAATATTAACAAGTATATCACAATCATATTTGCAATAAAAAATAGCAGAAGATAGGCTAAGTTGGAATTTTCTAGTTGGTCCTTAGACAGTAAACAGTATTTTGGTCTCTGTACCTGAAACAAGGGCAAGAGTCATGTTGTAGAGTTGTCCACACTTTTCAGTGTTGAAATGTTCTTTTTTTTTTTTTCAAATGCCAATAATGGACTTTAAAGGAATAGTTCCTCATTATTAGGGACTTATTGGCTTTCCTGCCGAGAGTTAGATGAGAAGATTGATACCCCTCTTAACAACTGCGGTGAATATGAAACAATATCCGGTCTTGACTTAAAGACTGGCAGAAGAAGGAAACCGTTAGCATGGTCCTGTCCACACACAATCAGCCCAGTCAACACAATGAGTTTTGATTTTAAATATAGTGGTTGTGCCATAAACACATTGCTCCCTGTTCCCAGTTAAGCAATAGTTCAGGACATAACCTCTATAAGTGAGATTAGATGTGTCAGTAGATCTTACTCTTCACAAGA
This sequence comes from Sandelia bainsii, assembly GCA_032362345.1. NCBI lineage: Eukaryota > Metazoa > Chordata > Actinopteri > Anabantiformes > Anabantidae > Sandelia > Sandelia bainsii. The sequence continues at coordinate 3,684,869 of JAUMHL010000027.1, read as the reverse complement.
AGGCAAATTTTATTTCCTCAAGTGCTGATCTGTTCCTCTAACTTTGACTTGACTTTGGTTTAAACTTGGGTCTTTAACAGATTGTCATTGTGTTTCTCTCAGGTGCAGCCGTACGGCTCAAACCACAGCAACAAAGAGTGGAACGGCAACTATGGGCCGCTACGACCTCACGCCTACATCCCCCCTACTGTCCACACGCACACCTTCACACGCCTGCCGCACAGCCCCACGCACACTTCAGCCGCCCCACACGCACACACCCAGGGCCTGCCCCCACACACTCTGCTGTCTTACCCACCCAGCGGTCCCCTCACCACCGCCCACCACCCCCACCCCATCTTGCCCTCTCGGCCTGCTCCCCTCCTCCAGCACAGCTATGGTCTCTCCCACCCACAAGGAGGCGCCATAGTTCACCAGGTGACCCTGGGCATCAGCACCCACCCCCACCACCCTGGACACCCCGGTCCCCACCCACACAGGCTTCTCCCATCCCCGACCATCCACGCGCACCACCAGCACGGCTACGCCCCCCACCCCCACCAGTTCAAGCCCCCGTTCCCACCTCCCCCACCACCTCCTCACCCCTACATGGCCTCCCCAGCCGCCTACACAGGCTTCCCTCTGAGCCCCACCAAACTCAGTCACCACCCTCAGTTCTCGTATATCTGAGGAGCAGGATGGATCCGCAGCAGTACCTTCTAGTGAAGAAGGACAACGGCAGGTGGACTGGGGCTGCGACCTGGTCAGGCAGAGCTTGCAGCAGAGCACAAAAGGGACACTCATTATGAGGAAGATGAAATATGGTTAGCAAGACGCGGACGGTAACAGTGTATCATAGGGGATTGAGAAAGAAAAACAAGTAAAAATGGTGTTTTGAGGACAACAAAAATCACAGTCTCTGTAACCTGGGGGTTCACGTCAAAAGTCGGTGATCGTGTTTGATTGACAGAGCATCTCAAGCTCCAAAAGACTTCCTGCAAAATCATGTCAGCCAGTGGAGGAAACAGTGATCGATTCAAAATGCAAAGCTTTATAAGAGTGAATGAATTCACAAATGATGACGATAAGGAAATTTTAATTAAGAATGTGTCCTTTGCACATTACCTCCTGTCATTTGTTGTTTGATTAGTGTTCAGAGAATATGATCTAATTAGAGGCTGGAAATCATTTGTCGTCATTGCTGTCAGGCCGCTCAGCCACCCCTTCCCTTTATCTTCGTTGCCTTGTAGCATGTGCTAGCCCGTCAGCTATGTTTTTTAAGCCATCCCAGTCTGTATTAACCAGGATCAAATGCTCCTGTCTTTGTTGGAGGCAGACTTTGCTGCTGCCATCTCCCAGTGCCTTAAAACCCAAGTCGATTATGTTACTTCAGGAGCTTATAGATTGTACATTAATATGGGCTTGCAGCACTTAACCTTCAGACTCTGAATACGACAGACTTATTAGGTTTTGTTTTAATATTGGCAAATGTTGGACTTCGGTTTGCTTTCTAACTCAGAGTAAGGATTGACTTTAGCTAGAGGCTGCATATTTAGGGCTTTGACTGAATGAGTTTTTCTGTACATAAAGAGTTATTTGATATTTTGATAATCTATTTCTATTCACTATAGTACTTAATTCATAACAGTATTGTCACTGTTTACTGTAACTGCAATACAATCTAGATAGCCTCTGGGTTGCTGTGTTTTTATTCATTTGCATTTAGGTTAGACTTGCATGAATGCATTTTATGATTTAGAGTTTTTGGGAGTGGCATAGGCTTAAAAAAAAAAAAAGATTGTTTTATGTTTTTACTTTTAAATGCTTCTCAGTGTTGGAACTAACCTATCAACTTACAGTATCATTGCTGGGCTATCGAGTGTTAGAGGTGTATCGTAATTGTTTCGAATATTTGTGTTAGACAAATTTTTGTCCATGTATTGAAGCCTCTTGTCAGTTTTGATACATTCCTTCAGGGTGGATGCATAGCCTTGATAAATATATATATATATATATATATATATATATATTTATAATGTTTTTTTGGTTTTGTTTTTTTGATTTCCAGTGGCTAGTAGAGCTGTGTCTTTACCTGTTGTCATATCAGCTGGTATTTTACTCCAGTCAGCACCAAAGACTGTTTATTAATCATTTCTGAAGCATGGTCGATACTATTTCTCCTTTCACCTCCAGCATACTGTTGCAGTTATCAACATTGGAATATATTGTGAGATCTCTATTTTAAAAAAAAAATGAGGTTGAGGTTTTATTTTTCTGAGCTATGTTTTGGCAAATTGTATTTGGAATGTATAGATAATAAGCTGCTATGTACTGATTATCTGCCACTTCGTAGCTGTGAATTTAGAGGATTAATCTCGATCTAGCCTGCAATTCTCTTTTCTATTGTAGTTCTGAAGACTAGATACAATAGAAGTGGGGTTTATTTTTATCAGAGTATATTGAATGCTATTCCTATATGCTAGTGCCTCTGTATATTGGCTTTGTTGTTTTGAACTGATTGTAAACTGCTGTAATGGAAGTTTGTTTTTATTTTTACGTTCTGTTGCTTTTTGGTGTGTGTGCATGTGTTTTTTGTGCGTGTGTATTTAGCATCAGTATTTCAAACGTAGGCTGGGTTCACTCTTGGATTCTGTAACTGGTGTGTCATTGATGTATTATTCTAGTTTTCTTCTGATGACATGGCTTTTGTTTTCCGTTACTGGACTGTATTTGTAACTCTTCGTACTGTACAACTAGTGCCTTTCTTCAAACAAGTGGCTGGCAGATGATGTCTTGCATCAATATCAAAGCAGTTGAAAATTTGTGGACTAGTTCCTTGTAAAGGGGATCAGCTCCTATTTTCACATCACAAAACCCCAAAGTTGTTTGTTTGACTAAGATGAGTTCTGAAAACAATCAGTTTTTTTTATACATAATCCTAAGAAAGTACAAGTCGGGGAGTTTCATTGTGTTCACCAAGAACCACCGTGCAGTACTCAAACATATAGGGCCTGAATATACACAAATGCAAAGCTTTATTCTCACACCGTGAATGTATTTGTGGGACTTCACATCTGTTTTCAGTTTGCAAATGTGTGATTTTTTTTTTTCCTGATGGCTACACAGCATTTTCTCATTTTGTGATTGGGTTGTTTAGAGTTTTTGTATGCAGCTATTTACCATAGCTAGATATCGTGTATTTCAGTCAGGGGTTCAAAATGCTTTATTCATCAATCATACTTAAAAGTTTAGATCCAAAGTTGCCTCGTCTTCATCTACTCATCGTATTAAATGGTAATGGTTTTGCTATGTTGCTTAAGTAATAGGTGTATTATGTGTATTTGTCTAATATGCTACTGTGTTGATGATCCTTAAACAAGAGCATGTACTGTTCAGCTTGAAGTGCAGCCTAGAATTATAACTGGTAGCTGTTTGTCATGGCACAATAATCTCTACTTCAAGGAAAATGTCTTTTTTTATTTTTAACCCTGTAGGGTTGTTGATTCCCCTCACACGTTTCTGTTCTTTCTCTCAGCCCAGCACCTGTGAGGAGATAAATACATGCACCACACCGTAACATAAAATCTTGTTCCTGTTAACTAATGGCTATAAACAAGAAGTGGGTCCTCTTCTTTGCCAATGTTTCAAAGGATGTAGCCTTCAAAAACATTCTGATCCCAGGCCTGATTTTTATTGGGCAACTCACTAAACACAGGTCTTAACTTCTCATTTGGGTTCTGGGCTGAAAACAAAATAGTACAAAATTCAACTCTTAAGACATGTTTTAGGTAGATTTTTGGTTGACTCTTAATGTATTTAGACACAAATATATAGACGTGATTGCTAAATTGAAACTGTTACTGTTCTAAATATGTGTAGGTTTGTGTGGCTTTATGATTTTATTTTTTCTTAAACGCTACACTAGTTTGACATGTAGCAACTGCACTGTGCAATATACAATATGAGGACTGGGAAAATGATTATTGTTTTGATGTAATAATGTGTGTCTTACCAGTTTGCGGTCAATTTCTTTTCCCCCCTCTAGTTCTCAGTGAGTTTCAGTGTGACCAAGCCTTATGTACTTTGTCACAAAAAGCGGGTTCCTTCTTGGTGACTCTTATTGGTGAGTGTCAAATTATGAATTGATGGTGTATTATGTCAAGATTCACTTTGAATTAAAAAAGGTCTTTTGCTTCAGTCATTGTTTGTTTGCTCTTTTAAATAACAGTTTCATTGTGAACCAGCTAACAGTTACTGCTGGTCATGATCGACAGGTGTCAGAATACAGTGCATCACATTTTTGTGCTGTATAGTGTCCATGCTGACGTCTGACCACCACTGCATTAACACCACCATATGGTATAAATGTTGTGGCTGACCACTGTACATCAACATAAAGAAACACCTGTGGGAAAACAGGTGATGGTCATGGATGACTGCAGCTCAGATGGTAGTCATCTATGAATCCTACTAGTGGAGTAACGGGCTGCAGTTGATCCGAAAAATGATCCGATTTGTGACATTTTAATAAGGATAACATGATCACCATCTGCTATGGTATCAGAAGATAAATCAGCTAATTTCTCAGCTTAACTCTGTTGCCAAGTGCTTCACATGTTAAGTGCAGGTGTTTTTGACTAGTCTTAAATGGAATTAAAGATGCATATAATTACATTTTGACTAGCAGGAATGTCTTATTGACTGGAATAGGAAAACTAATTTGAGATATCTACAATTCAGTTTTGCCTGTCCAAAATGTGAATTCCAGATATATTTCATTACATTATGACTAGTCAATAATTAATTATTATTATTAGTATTATTTGACTAATCATAATTCCAATTAAATGCATCTTTAATTGGGCACATTTAAAATATATCTTCATTATCTTTTTGGATCTTTCAAACTAAGATATTACCAGTCAAAATTCAATTGTGAAGAATACATTGCATACCCTTGTAATATAGGACAATCTGATAAGGTAATTCAGTCTATGGAGATGTGCTCCCTGCAGTTTTAACACTGGAATGACATCAACAAAATCAAGCAGTTCAGCTTTGTTTGATGGCTTGTGACCATCCATCTTCCTCTTGATCACATTCCAGAGGTTTTCAATGGG
>JAUMHL010000027.1:3617698-3679437 GCA_032362345.1 Sandelia bainsii | reverse complement strand
AGAGGTTTTCAATGGGGTTCAGGTCTGGAGATTGGGCTGGCCATGACAAGGTCTTGATTTGCAGTGGTCTCTTAATTCTTTCCAGAGCTGTATGTCCCCGCTTTGGCTTTCATCCCATTCTGGTGCCTGTGTGCAGCTAAATCAAGCGAGGTGACCACTGCCTTCAGCTCCCAGCAGAGGGCGCTCTTCTTTGGTTTCTGGTCAATAACAATGCAGCGGACCTCACGCACGGTTAAGCACGCCTATCCCACTTCCCGACAAATTGCGTGCTTTTATTTTGAAGGCAGTCTGAGCCGTCTTCCGCTAGTGTAGCCGCGCATTGACGCAGCTGCCGGCGGTGATGCTGATCGTTCAGCAGTTGCAGCGGAGACTCGACACACCGAGCGCGTACACGCACAAACAGGCACAGTGAGCCGCGTAAAGGAACAACTAAAAACACGCTTCCCTTTGTTTCCTCGTCGATCCTTACAGTCTTCAGCGGGCTCATGGAGAGCCGTGCCCTGCTTGTCCGCACCGGGGGCAGGTTGATCGGATGCCTTTCACCACAGAAGCGCCGTTAGATGTTGTCCATTCAGGATTAATTGGCTGACCAATGGCTCCCAAACATGCTCTCTTCTCCAGCAGCGGCAGCGGTGGCCCCGAGGTCGGACTGAACAGCGAGGAGGAAACCTGCCGCTTCTCTCCGTCGGCATGGATCCCCGTGGATGCGGGGATGGTGGCCGCCTGCTCGCCGAGGAACGGGACCGGGACGCGGGCGCTGAATGGGATGCTGGCCCGGTGGTTTGTGACCATCTGTGCCGTGCTGATGCTGATGACACAGAGCTCTTTGGCCATTAACGGTAAGACACTTAACGCTTGTCTTTACACCACTCTAACAGGTTGGATGATTGTGGTTTATTTAAACCATAAAAACACGAGCAGGCTGAGCAGCGCTGAACGCTCTGACAGTGTCAGTGTCAAGCTGGCTTGATGTATCACATTTGTAATGGAAAGCTTTGTTAGCTTTAGGGAAGGAAGATTTTATTTGACTATGGGAGATGTAGCAAAAATAACAACCAGTAAAAACAACCTCTGTGTTATGATGGCTTGGTCATTTTTGATGCGTCTGGAGCTGTTGAGGGCTTTGTTGTTATTCTCATAGACTGTGTATTTATATTAATTCGATTTTTTTTGCTGCGGCTGCATTTTATATGAGTTTTGTTTGTATTTAAACCATCGGTGTGGTAGCACACTGGCCCTGACCGATGTCACGTCCCCAAACACGCAGTCAGAGCGCACGGTGGACCGCAGGACTGCGCCGCGCCGCAACAACGCGCTCACCGCGGCTGTTTCTTTGAATTAAAGTGGGAACTTTTTTTTTTAATCCATTCATGCAGCTTTGAGCCCGAGGTCGTCAACCTCCAACAACATCCGCAGGGGACGTTTCATAATCGGCACAGATAAATAATTCATGATGTAAATGTGACTACAGCTCTTAAAAAGGACCTATAATTCATATGATGCTTTATAGTGATATTTATCAAATCCACAAAACCGCTTTATCCTTTTGAGTCCTCATATGATTTTACTTATTTGGATAATGATTTGCATGTTTTGCATTTAATTAGATCCCTTTAGAAGAGACTGAACATGCTTCAGGGTAAAACTGACTGAAATCTAATGTCTCTCAAAGCTGTGACTTCAGCAGCATGAACCTCAGCTGCAGCAGTTTCATTTCACTTTGTCTTGTCTCCTTTTGGAGTAGGCCTTGATGTGCACTTGAGCTGATTATATTCTTCACAAGTTGTTGAAAACAAATTAATATGAGGGAGAAATAATGAACTGACATACATAATATTTACCAACAAGGTGACACAGCTCTTTACACTCAGTAGACATTCACTAAATTGAAATAAATCCAGCTGTTCAAGCAGCTCCACAGCTGCTCAGACATGCAGCTGGCTAATAAAGGGTTCGTTCCCTAAAATTACAAAAGCATATTTCTCCCCCTTAACGGTACTGGTCATGTTTAGTTTAGTTGTATTTGCAGAGGTTTGGAGATAATTACCGCTCACACTGGATGTGAATGGTTCAGCATCAGTGCTGGCAGCACTAAGGATGACATTTGAAAAGCCTAAATGTCAAATGTCCCGTCTCCTTCCAGGAACAATGACTCAGTTTCACAGGCAGCTGTGGATGTTTTTCAGTATGAGAGACATGGTGCTGCAGAAGTGTGTCAAATATTCTTTATTATGGCTCTAAATTAAAAATGATCCAATAAAACCAAAACATGAAAAATATAATAGATGCTATTAAGGAACATAACAGCTTCACCTTAAATATACCCCAGCCTCTCTTTAAGTACCCTGACGTAGATTAGGTTGCCATTACATTTCAGACTGTGTGAGTATTCTTCATTTCATGTTTGCTAATTATTATGAAAGCGACCCTTTCTGCAACATGTGGTGACATTGCATTGTAAAAACTTGCATTTATAGACCACAAATAAAGCCTAATTTGGTGACACGCAGCTAAGGACCTAAAGGCACGGTGTACAGACACTCAGAAGTCACATGTCGTTAAAGTCATCATCCTCATTTTCCTGAAACTGCATAAATGAGTTTTTACCGTACATTTCCATTACGTATCTGATTCATTTGTGGAGTGGTTTACTGGCTGTTGGTTCTGTTGGTCGAATGTTAATTTATATTTCAATCATTATTTTAAGTGATTGATAGACAGACTTCTCCGTTAGAGTCAGAAAGTCAGAAGAAGACTCTTTCTTATCACCTCTTATTAACTTTGAAAAAGGGAAATAATGAAATACTAGCTAACACCTCACCTCTGTGTCTCTGCCTGCTCTTTAACGTACAGTTAGCACCTATTTATTAAATGCAGCTCCCTTGTAAATTTGAGAATGGAAGCAGAGATCCAGAAAATGGAGAGTATTGCCAAAGTATTTTGAAAAATACTGCCCTGCCTCCCCAGTTAAATCTCCGCAAATCGCCCACATATCCTCCACACATCCTCTTTTATATCCTGATGCTGTGCCACTTAGGAGCGAGCTTTTCCATAGCATGGCTTGGGGAGATTTGACTTTTTGTCTCTTACCTGGTTACTTAAGCATCCAGCTGTTTCGTGTCTTTTGATGAGAAAACATTCTCATTGTAATATCTTTAAAAAGATGATGTTTTGGGGTCTGCTCTGTAGCCGGTATCTGTGTGTGTTTGTGTCTCCGGGAACGCACAGTACATGTCTTTGTGTAGGTGTTTTCTTTAATAGGTCTACAGAGATCTTCATCCTCAGTCAATAGCGGAGATCTATTGGTCCATGTTACCATGGGAACAGATCTGCAGCTAGTACTTTTCTCACTGTGTGTCTGTGTTTGTCAGTCAGGGATTGAAATAACATCTGATTAAGTGCCAGGTTAGAGTCTGTTGCTTAATAATCAGCATCAGATGACACACCAGTGGAGATAAAACGCTCTCTGAGATCTGTAGGCTTTAAACTGAACTCAAACCTCCAGTTTTCTCGTCATGTCTGAGTCATTCATCACACGCTGTTGTTATTTTGTGAATATGACCCTTTCACAAATCTCGCTGCGCTAGACGCATTTTACAAACAGTTCAGGTAAACGTGATGTGTGACAAATCATGACCGAATTTCTTGCAATAATTTACAGTAGATGTACCAGCAGTGTCCAGAGGGTTCTGGGAAACAAATGATTATGAAGAGACTGGGCTGCAGTTAGTGATTGATTGGTTAAAAATGAACCTTAGCATGATCTGTCACAGGAGTTTATATCTAGATAGTTGATATAACAACACATAAATATAAAGACATACATGAAAGAAAACATGGTGAGATGTACAGTATATACAGTATAAGGCACCATTAGGACTGGATATTATTTGAGTTTTTTGTGCAGTACAGTACCTGAGTTTTGATACTAACACAAAACAATATATAGCTGCAAAAGAATTATGAATATTTTTATTTCCATTGTATTTTCCTAATTTAAAAAGCAGCAAAAAATTCTTAAATGTTGTATGTATATACACAAGAAGGCGTACAACAATGTTTCCTCGGTATACATAAATATAGATACAATCAGGAATAATATAAAAAAAACTAAAGATCAAGATTTAAAAAAACAAACAAAAAAGGCCGTTTCAAATACAATATGCTGTATTTGAAACAGCTGCTTTGCTTGACTTTTGTCAAAAAGACACCAGCTGATCTATCTTGTTTTTCTTGCCATGTGTGCACCAGTGTTAAAGGATAATGCTGCTGACTTTCTGGGTTTATGTTAATGTCAACAAATCTCATAAAAGGACTAAAGCCAACAACAATTATTTATCTGTGCTGCGACTGCCATTGTTGTTCAGAAACACGTCAGTGAGCCACACTGGTGCACTGAGCGACACCTTTCTTCATTACAAAAAATGTAACCATAGCACTTTAAGAAAGAAAAGCTTCAACGGCTCAGAACAGCCATCACATGTTACAGTGTGTGAAATGGATTCCTGCAAGAAAGAAGTGATGGTCGTTCTGAGCCTTTGAAGATGTTAAGGTCATATTTTTCTTGAAGAAGGACCATGTCGCCCTGTGCACTGATGTATTTTTAATAGTTTTTGAACAACAATGCAGCTCTGTGGCACAGAACAATAAGTGAAAATCAAGTTTGTCTGTCAAAGGCAGTCGTGCAAGTGTATTCCTGGTAGATTACTTTGTAACCTCGTGATAACTTTTAGGACAAAATGATTTGTCTTAAAAGTATAAACAATTTTATCATGGAAATGTGGAAAAAAAACAATGAAAATAATAAATAGCTCTGGTGTAAGCCAGGCAGGAGACCTCAATTATCAGGCATAGCTCAAAGAAAACCATGCTGCACACACACACACACACACACACACACACACACACAGCTGAATACTAACTCTGGTTATGTAGTTACGTTATGAGCAGCAACCAGTTCATGTTACAAGCTGTCACTATGTTAGCCTAAACAAGCTACGTGTGGAGCATTGATCCAACAGATGCAGCTGCGTCGCAGTTCAAAAACACTAATGCTAACATCTCATCTAGAATTCTTTGCACAGATCTGGTTTGTCTTTGAGATGCGTAGCTAAGATTGAGGTATTTCCTTCTTTTGCTTCATTAACTTTGTAACTTAGTCCATAACTTGTCCCTGATCATTCAATGCTATGGACTTGGTACCAAAGTATCTGTTCTCGTGACATCCCTACTACAGACACATTCCTGTTTTTGTAATTTGATAACCAGCCTCAGATCAGACACCATTCTAATTTTAGATGATGCATTTTGTCTCATATGATAAAAACAATATCTGCCTAATGGGGCCACTAGCCAGAGTTTTAATGTTTTTGTTTTCTGGCTTTAATAACCTGGACAGTAGTGCGAGAAACTGAACGTCTGGAAACAAGATCAGTCATAAATCCTCCACTGATCATCATTTATCTGCTGCCATCAATAAAAATGAGCGATTGTGCTGATTAGGTACAGTATAGCTTGGCTCCTGTCCGTGTCCTTTGGTTTCTGAGAGCAGAGGATTTGGCTGGGGATCAGAGGTCTGAGAGCAGGCGCTCACACAATCTGATTAAAAGTTTAGCGGCTGTACCCAGGAGAGTTTCTTGTGATGAATCACAAGAAACGTTATGTGATGCTTGTGATGCAGAAGAAAAGCAGCATCGGATGTTGTATTACCTGCCTATACAAGAAAGATAAAAAGGCAGACAAAGAGAGGAGGCAATCAAACAGATTGGGATGCTTACTGAGGTTGAATTGAAATGTGACTGTGATACAATCACTGCAGAATACAGATTGGGAGTGAAATGGTGTTTTAATGCATGCTGCCACTCCATATCCATAAAATCACACCTGTGTTTTCATATAAGTGAACTTGATGAGATCAGGATATTCAGGGCTGTTACACTGTTAAAGCTGATTCGGAAACAAAGCTGCAAAACTGTGACGCATACTAAATCTGGGGTTGCTTTCAAATATCAAAAGGACAAAACCTATAAATATTGATCTTAGCAGAGCTTAATGAGATGTGAAAGGAGAATGACTTTACTGTGTGTTCTCCTGCATACTGTATGTCACTTCTTGATTTTACTCATAATTGTGGTGAATTACACAAGATTCATGGTGCACTTAAGCACCGAGCTCATGTTAAATACATGCAGACTGTCAGATGCGGCGTCTCTGGAAACCCTGATGGTGGCTGACAGATGAGAGAGCTCGCCGTGCTACAACCTGCCTTATTTGTTGTCAGCTACTTGGCGTTGTAAGGATTCGCGATCGCTCAGTTCATATAGAAGCTCTGACAAACTGAATGAGTGGCAGCATGCGCTCTGCTGTGTTCTCTTCTGCTCTCAGCTAAATAACATTTCCAAAATTCAATTCCAAAGGTTCCAGATTCCACAGTTAACTTGCGCTCAATTTATTTTGTGTCAAAGCTTGTCTCTTAAGATGCATTAAGAACAAGGCATTGGAAATTAAAGCACAGTGCTGTTGCAAGTTTGGTCGAAGGTAAGTGATACAGCCAACAGTCATGATCCATAGGTACAAATATAATGCAGAAATACACCACAAGATATGACGTTTGTGGATTGAAACTGTGTATTATGTCCCAAAGTGCAGTATGAATGGATACCATCCTGTAACGGGGGTGGTTTTTTGGATCCAGTTAAAAGACCGGACACTGAAGGATAAGTTAAAAGCGTCTTTATTGAAAGAAGTTAATGGGGGGGGGGTCTGGGGTCTGAGCCGGAAGCCGGAGGGGTAGATCGCGGAAAGGGTCTAGAGGGGAGAGACAAGATAAGTATTTGAACCTGTAATAACGATTTGCAAAAGGAAGCTTTATGACTTACGTGGGGCAGAAAGGGGAGGAAAGCTAGTGAGGGAGCCAAGGAGGCTTCGGGGCCGGTGGGGTGCGTGGGAGGGGAGGTCCTGGGTGGATTGGCGTCCTCCACGTGGTCTATTGTTGGGAGAGAGTGTGGCAGGGCTGAGAAGGGAGAAGCAGAACAGGTTAGTCTGAGGCTTGGGGGCTCAGGATTATCGGAGAGAGAATCCACCAGGGAGAATCCTCTTCGTGTGCACACAGAGCAGAGGTCCAAGTTCCAAAAGCACAGAATCCAAAAACACATCCACAAAAACATAGCCGCAGATCCGAAGATCCAAATCAGGGGGAGTAAGAGAGTCACAGAGGACAGGGACAGGAGGTATAAAGAGAGGGGAACTCACAGAAGTCCAGCAGGGTTCAGGCAGGGAGGAATGTCCAGAATCGGGCCAAGGTCATACACAGAAAGTCAAAAACTCACGGTTTCAGAAGGATCAGGCAAAGGGGTAGTCAGAGCCGGTACCAGGATCTAAATACAAAAGACAGACTAGAGATCAGGGCTGGAGAGTTGGCAGGCACAAAGCTAAACAACAATCTGGCAACTAGATGGTGGCAGGGGAGAGAAGAACACAGGTGAAAACAATCAGAGCCTAATGAGCAGTGAAGGGGGAAATGCTAAGGGTATGGAGGGACAGGAAACAGACTATCAAAATAAGAGCAGGGGACCGGAAACGGGGTGAAAATCCTGACACATCCAGACATTTGGCCATAATATAAGAAATGTTATAAAGGTTAATAGTGTAATGTGCTGTTTATAAAAAGAATTGGCCTCATATTTTAAATAATAAGGCTAGTCATATATATATATTTTTTATTATTATCGCATAGAAGGAGCAAAACCAACAAATAACTGATCCTGCTAACAAGTACACACAACATGGGGCTTGAGAGATGTGCATGCCAGTTTGGGAAATGTTGGGATTTATGAAAACAAACTTGCAGAGCTGTTTGAAGAGCTCGTGTGATTAGAGGTGCAGCAGTACATCCAAGTGGATTCGCGCTGGAATCGATCTGAGGCCAGCGATCCTGCGTGGGGTCTCAGCATCAGAAGGGAGCCAGGGGGTGGGGATGGAGGGTGTTCTCAGCATTAGTCCCTTGTTTTGCATCACTGTGCTTGGCTGCACTCTGCACCGTATGCTCTGATTATGCACTGTTTGCACTGTTTGAGCTACTCAAACTGACAGATAAACACAGGAATTGAATAGAAATCGGGCTTTTACATATGTTAAACATGTAGATTTAAATAACATTCATGAGATTAGTCTGATATTGCAAGGTGGAGACTTACATGATCTCTATCAGTGAAAATACATTGTGTTGTGATACAGAAATGAGTCACAATAAAAATGTATCACTTCAGGATAAACACCTTGTTTTTCTCATAGTATTATCAGTCCTGTGTTTTTTTATGACACGTCCGTACCTCAGAGACCCTCCTTCACTGCAGGTAGACTTTCCAGTGATGTCTGCTGTCATGTTTAACGTCTCTGCTGGCTGAGCTTTTGGCTCATTGTTGCCAGGCAGAAACACAGAGAAGCATATTTATTTTACAAAGACGATGAACTCTGTAGATATGATTGACGCCACTCTTTGAGTTACAGCTCTGGTTCGAGCCGCACTGTTACTGTGATCGTGACCAAACTAAACATCTCTGACATAAGCTGCTACACACCTTGAGCCTTTTTCCCCTCAATTACACACACACAAAGGTACACACACACATTCACCCATTCATCAGAGAAACATGATGATGATCTATTTCTGGAATGTGTGTGTGTGTGTGTGAGTTTATATTTGAGTGAGGAAGAGTGAGAAAGACTTGGGAATGGGAGAGTGAGAGAGGTTTCATATGCAGATCATAAATATTTCTCCAGCTCATACATTAAATACATTATGCATGACAGGTCCCAGTTACAAATCATGCGGGTTAGGCAGAAGCTCTTTTGGATAAATTGATTTTCTAATCCTAATTAGGCACACTTTGTATATTTCTAATCTGTTGGGGCTGTGAGAGGCTGCAACTTTCCTTGCCAGTGTGTTTTAGGAGGGTTAATTACTTTCCAATTGTCTCATGTGAGAAGTACTTTGATGTACAAAGTACCTTTGCATGAGAACACTTCTCATGTTTAAAGCTCATTCATGCGTGGATACGGCATATAAATGTGTGAGTCTGCCTAGTGTCATGAAATGCTGTGTGTGAGATGTGTATGTCCTACTTTGTCGCAGTATGGACGAGTGTGCAGGTATTTAGCTTCTTGTAGCAAAGGACAGACATCTGTGTGTTTACGCAGCATGCATATCATAGCTACCTCCAGATGTTGCATGATGTAAGAAAGGTCGTCCATTTTAATTAGTCTGTGTGTGCGTGTAACAAAAAAATGGGGAGGGAATGCGCTGCATGTGCAAGGGTAACAAATATAGGTAACAATTTCTATGACCTCCCCATTAAGCAGGATATAATTGCAGGTTGGCCTTACATACTGTATGTCTTTATATGTTTACCCTTAATATATGTATGGACACCATGAGATTGTGCAGAATCAATATTCACTGCTTGCTTTATATAAGCACTCTTACAGCTTCTGTAAGGCTCAGTTTGCTCTATCGTGAACAATAAATTGAGATATACATATACACTTCAAACTCGCTGTAATGCATTTCAACAGAATGCAACTATTTAATGCGATTTTCTTATGGACCCTTATTTCCGCCACAAAGCCTATGTTTTTTTGTTTATCAGCATCAGTCAAGAAAATTGCTCAGCAGTTCTTAAAATTTTTAACTCTGACTGAATTGCTCATTGGCCTTGCACAGTTGGTGGTGCAGAAGCAAACAGCTTTGCTTAACCTTCAGGTTTGTTCCACATTTGTAGCGAGACGAGTGAGATGTCGTGAAAAAGTGTTTTTCCATTAAAGATTATCGTGTCTCCTTTTCTAGTAGAATTACATAAATTAGGTGACTTTCTCCATAGTGCGCTCTCACTTTCCTTCCTGTTGTTAGATTCAGACTGTCAGCAGCATCTCAAAAAGACAAATTCTCGAGAAGTTTGATGGACAGATGGAACAATTGACTAAATTCAGCTGACGAGCCAAATGTGAAATGCCAGTCATTATTTCATAACTGAAATGGAACTAATGGAAATGTGTATCCAGGTCCTATTTTTCAAGGTCAGAAAATCAATTTCATAACAGCAAGTTGAGAGAATTGTTTGGAGCTTGAGGAGGTTTGTGCTTTTAGGAGTTCTCGCTAGCTGCGTGACTGAATTGACAAAAAAGGGTTTTTGGCGTGAACACATCACAAAATGACTTTGATGAGGTGGTGACCCCCCTTGTACAGGCGACAAATGAGAGATCTACTCCTGATGGAGAGCACACACTGTCCCTGATAATGACAACTGAAGAGATGAAGTGTCACCCCTGGAATTGTAAATTTCTCTCCAGAGGAGTCGAGGTGGACGTGTGGAGGCCTAAATGGCAGCGTTGAGAGAGCAGCAGTAGTCAGATTACTGTGGAACAAGTTTCATTTCCTGATTGCTTAAGTATGAACCGAGGAGACAGGAAATATCAAAGTGGAGAAGACTGACAGCGTGAGACAAACAACAGAATGAGAGGCTGACTTCCTGGCTCAACTTGGCTTGATAGGAAAATATAACAAAAGCGTGACACTCACTTGATAACAGCACCCTCGTCATTGTCACCAGCAGTAGCACTACCGTCATCGTCAGTGCTGTTTATCCAGAAAAAAAAAATTAATCACATACAACACTGCAGACAGAAGCTGAAGAGAGGCTTCAATCCATCTTCTCTTTTTGGATTTTTGCTTTTTTATACTGTGACCTTAGTTAAAAATTTTCACCTGTAAGAACAGAATTTTCTCTAAAAGCGAGGCTCTGAGAGTGATTACTTTTTTCTGTGCTCTCGCCTTTAGCCTCAGGACTAGTGAATGAGAAGATGTATTTTTCCTGTGTCACTGAAATAAAAATGAGGTATATTGCTTTTGTCTGAACTGCTGGCTGTTCGTGTAAGGCTTTTATAGAATCAGACCGATTGTGCCGTGCACCTTCAGAAGTCCATGTTTCTTCTGCGCCAAATCTTTCTGCGCCATCCTGTCTTCAAGCTGTGTTTGAGTCACTTGAGCCCAGACTCAAGTCGTTCCACTATTGAAGTCAAATTCACCTGCTTAGTGAATCTTAAAAGACCTAGAAAATGACTGTGAGAAGAATCTATTTGCTCAGATGACACTTGTAGGGTAGAAGCAGATGAGTGGTGGGGACTTATTTAGCTTCTGAAAGAGAAGCTAGAGGAAGTGGAGGGGAAAAGACAGTGAGACTAAATGAAAATTTAATCACCCTCTGCTTCTTTTAAGCATCGACTGGGAGAGAACAGGATTTATAGCTGTTGGCCCCGTCTCCTTCAACTCGCCATGTATCACCGCAGCTGCTCACCTCCCTCCTTTACTCCATCACTCATTCACTGCTCCGTATGTGTGTGTGCCTGTGTGCACTGGACTGTCCAAGTGTCTTCCATTTCTTGTATTTGATGTGCCATTTGGCCTTGAAGTCACAGTTGTGTGTGTAACAGCTGCATTTCGTCTCTTACGTGAGCATGCTATTCAATAGTGTTTAGCAGTGGTGTTTAAGTTAATAGCGGAGACCTGGTTTTAAACAAACCTTTTTAGCTTATCTGACAAAGCAAACACAGCAAAATTATTAAAATTTTTTAATTAAAAAAAAAAAAATTACACAAACTCTCCATTGGTTAAACTTTAAGGCAGTATTGCCATAATTGCAAACTGGTCTCAGTGCCTATAATGACCTGTGTTAAAATGTGTTGACAAGCGACCTCTTGTGGCCGTGCAGATTATACAGTGACTTTTCAAAAGCAAAGGCGAGTGTAGCAGAACTTTGTCACATTTTGGAGCTGGTGGCTGGGCAAACAAAACATCTGAAGCCGTTTTCACGCATAAACTTGTACAATGTTGGGAGAATCAGGACAAGACGTTGTGCGGAGTTGTGCTTTCACATGCAGCTCACAGCGGGAGTTTGTCCAAGATAGACGTGTTCTCACATGGGCTTGATTTCAGCAAGGGGCGGGTGGTAAAACAGAGATCACATTCCGACAATACCCGGACTTTGTACTGGGGGGATAAAGTCTGGGTAATCTCTGAGCCATCTAACTTGGATGTTTGCATTCTCACTTGCAGCTCACCCGGGTAATGTTTAGGTATATTCAGGGCGCCAGTGCATGTCGGAAGGCAGTGTGAGTTTGTCTGCCTCCCTTCACCTACAAACTCTCAACATTTCTTGTGACCAAGATCTTTTTTCTTACTTTAATAGTTTATAATAGTTTCAGTTTCTCATAGCACAGTAGCTACAACTAGCCGTTTTCAGTAAATACTTAAGTAATACCTAGATAATATATAATCATTTTACACTACTTGCCTTGTCTAGCTGGTGCATATAGCAGCTGAAAAGCCAGGTGTTTATGTCAGGAGTGGGTGGAGACTGAAACAGAACTAGGAAGGTCTGACATTTGCCACATGGCCAAAAAAACAACACCAAATAAATGCTTCTGTCGTTCCATTATGCTGAATGTGAAAAAATCCACAGTTTGCTAATAAGTTAATAACTTTATAAGGTGATTATAGTTTTTAGTTTTATAGTTTATAGTTTTTTTTCTGCTTCCCCCTAATGGCTCCAAAACTCAGTAATGCAAATTCATTAGTTTTTGCCTGAACTTCAATTTGTGCACACCCACCCACCCGCCTGACATCCAAACCTTTACGTCTGTCCTGCTCGATAAAAGACACAAACCTATCTGCACGTGCAACATTTGCAGTGGACGTAAATTTTGTGCTGCAGAATCATCCAATATGAATGTAGTTCCCAGGATACTGGGCTGTGTTTACAACCTGTCTGACCACTCTTGTTTTTATTACCTCATTAGACTTTAATGTTGGAACGTCACCACTTTCACAGCTCTCATCACAGAAATGGATAAAAGTGCAAAAATAACACACTGCTTGTAATAAACCAGAATATCCCTTTAAATTACTGAGTGAGGTTATAGGCACTTCATATTTGATATTATTTGGAAAATACTTTTTTGACCTGATAAATGGAAACACTGTATTTCATCATCAGATAAAAAATAGAAGCTCATCTGAATGTGATGATATAACAGCTGCAGTAGTGATATTAGCCTAAAATTACCATAGTTTTCCACTAGCTCATGTTTTTGCAGTACTGTTTCCATGGTGATGGTTGAAATAATGTTATTTTCTCATTTGTGATGGGAATATGAAGATGCATATTTGAATTTTGAGCTATTATCCTGCACACTCATATAGCAGATTAACCCAAGTGCCTTCAAAAAACCGGGATGATTCGGGACACTGAATGTTTGGACAGTAGATGAACAGTAAACGTCATGAATTGTATTATGCTGAAGTGACAGCAGAATCATAGTATACAGCACATTGCTCTGTGTGCATTTTACGTCTCATATTCAGTTTTCATTTGTGACTAAAATCAAATCAGCTGCAATTAATTGAATCCATTTCCACATGGCAGCTTTTTTATTTACTTATTATGTCTGTCTGGTGGACCGGAGTTGCTTCGCTGTGTAAACGGAACAAGTGCTTTCGATGAGGAACGTAATTATTCCCCCCTGGGTAAATCAAAGTCGACCCGCATGGTTCTGACCCCCCCCCCCCCCCCCCCCCCCCCCCACACACACACACACACACACACACACACACACACACTCTACTGTCTATACCAGCCTTGAGAAAAAAAATCTACATAAAATATTAATAGCTGTGCATAATCAGACATGCTGTTCAAGACCTAGTTTAGGTGTTAGGAAGCTGTAAGATGCACATGCATTCAGCAACCCAGATTTGTTTCTGGGTTTGTGAGGGGGGCGGGGGGTATCGAAAACCAGTGTGCCTGTTTGTTTTGAAATTCAGTGTGAAGATCAGAGTTGGTTTGCTTCAGAGGCATTATGAAGCACTCAGAGCTTTAAGATGAAAGATGTAAACAGTGAAGAGCAGTCTCTGGTTTGTATTTTTATACTTTAGGATTGAAATAAAAGTGCTCTGTGGTAAAATCCCTTCTTTACGAGACTTAGGAGAAGGCTGTGATGTCTTCATATGTGGCACAAACTGCTGGTGAATTCTGCTCTTTGTGTGTTTATGTGTAACGAATAATGAGGACTATGCCTAATCAGATTAATACCTTTGATTTGTATTGTCAGTAATGAAATGGCACTGTGTCCTCACACCATATGTGTCTTACAAACACACGTACACAGAGTAGTGTGCAACCACAGGGGACACAATAAGGGCAAACACACATCATGAGCTTAGGGCCAATCACATTCACTCTGCTCATTCATTGGTTTGTGCACAGTCACATGGTGTGTGCTGCTACAGTTTTGGCATGTGTTGTGCTGGAAAATCAATACTGCATCACACACAGCCACAGCACTCACAGACTCACACAGTGTTTAAAAATCATCAAAGTGCCAGAACAATTCACTATGATAATGCTTCCACATAAGTGTGTGTGTGTGTGTGTGTGTCTGAGTGAGTGAGTGAGAGTCGGGGTGTGTAGGAGTGTGCACTTGTGTGACGACAGGAGTGTGTGATGTGTTCTCTTTTGAGGGCGTACTTGAGTTAATAGGAATTTATAAGCGAATTAGAGCTTTTAACTCCCCTTACTAGGTGTTAATGTGTATAGTAAAGTGCGTGTGAGTGTGTGCGAGAGATGTGTTTGTGTATCGCACAACTAAGAGGGCTGTCCTCTTTTCTGACGTTCATCAGAGGGAATGGTTGCCTTCAATAATTTGACGTTTTATTGTGTTTTTTTTTTTACTCCTTGCCAACATCTGACAGATGTGTGACAGCTGTGTGGAAACACAGCTGTGATGTGACTGGATTTGAAATGCTCTCCTCATGTGTTTATGTAACCTCATATTGATTTAATCAAATGTTGTGTTGCTTACATCATACCTCACTTTTCAGGGGTGGAAAGTAAATTTATTTAAGTACAGTTTTGAAGTACTAGAGTATTTGCATTTTATGCTATTTAGCCATTTTCCTGCATAATGAGTACTTATACTATACTAGATATAGTATATATTACATACTTATAATATATATATATATATAATAATAAGTATAATTTCCTGTATTAAGAATGTATCTATCTATCTATCTATCTGTCTGTCTGTCTGTCTGTCTGTCTGTCTGTCTATATTTAACAGTTTTGTAGTTCTATATACACCTTTGCAAAAACCCTACATAAATCTCAGTGTATTCTCTATATAATTCTGATTTCTGTGTGAAATCACCTTCATTTTAGGTCATAATATTCTTTTTTAAAGGCAAAACATTTTCAGCCATTTTTTGTCTCTATTGTTGATGGGAAACTGAGCCTTATAAAACATTTTATTACTGTGAAATTGTTGTCCTGATACAATAAATTGGACTAAATTTTCCCACAATGCCAGATCTGTGCTCCATTAACTAATGGACTTAATCTAACAGATAGCGGATCTCCATTTTACCTTTGACAGAGCTGAAAATTAAAATCTAAAAATAAAACAAACTGCATTGTGTGCTGCTGTTGTTAGGCAGAGGACAGGTATTTGTGTCCACTGACCTATGTGAGGTATTGGGAATCCGCTGGTTTTCTGAACGCATCAGAGGACAAATCACAACTGTTGGGGTTAAAGCTTCTTCCACCAACGTTGTTTGCTGACTGTCTTCTTCCTGTCACTGTGAATTCCATTACTCAGAAATTCTTTTAGGTGATATGTCTGTCAGCTGCGTCTCAGCTGTTTCTGTTGCTGACCTGGATTTTTAAATAAAAAACAAGAAAAAGCATCTTGCTGTGTGAGCATCATAAGTAAGTATTACCTGACTTGTAATGCCTCCTGTACATGATGTTAATAGTACATTTCTACTAAAGAGAACCCCTCCACGATGATTAGTAGAAAGGTTTGATGTGTCATTTTGCATTTCCCTCCCTACAGTTATCCAGTCCTGACATACAGTTAAAAAGGATAAAAATAAACGCAATAAAACTAAAAGCTCATCTCCATTGTGATCGTATTGAGGGAAAAGGGAGAGAGACTGTAGGTGTTACGTTTGGCAAGACATACAATATACAGCACTAAAGACTGAACTATACAAACTAAAATACCATGAAAACAAAAAAAAATCTTTTGTTTGGACACTTAGTGACAGCAGAACAAGCTGTAAACACCATGTTGAAATATGGTTAATATGGTAAAGTTGTTAGTTAAACGGTTGCTTCTTTAAAAATGCAGCAGATTTTCAGCTGTGTTTTATTCCCTGCCAGCATCTGAGGAAAATTAGTGGCTCTTTAACTGCTGAATGCTCCACTATGTACACCAGCCAGCCACTGTCTGTCTGATGTTCGTGTACAATGGATATTTGGAAAATTTTCCTAGCTGCATACTGAGTTGGACTGTGTCCAGATTTAGATTTCTCTGATCTACCAACTGACCAGTGCAGCAGAGATTTCTTAGGTCACTGGTGAAACTTCGGAAACATTTTTTTCTTTTTGTTGAAATTGAACTTTTAGACATTTTGTGCTTTTTTTTTTTATGGTGTCAACAGAGGTTATGAATCCCCCTGAGGTCTGCTGAAACTTTGAGATTCATTTCATTTCAGTTCTATTTTACTTTACTTTTTATTTCACTCTGTCTTATTTTGGTCCACATGCTTGTTAAATTTGAACAGTCCTACAGCCGCTTTGTTCAACCTCAGGGATTGGTCCTGGAGCTGGGAATTACAGTTTCAGAGGTTTAACAGAAGTGAGCAGCGCTGACCCATGATGCTCTGGGCTCCTCTTTCCACCTTAGTTAGTGGTTCTGTGTTCTACTTCAAGTCAAAACTTGCAGCGTATGTTAATTAGAAATCTGTCTTCTACAGCAAGTTAGATTTCTCATCCTGTCTGCTGTGGTTTTATCCATTTTAACTTTGGTTGTTAAGTTTATATTTGCTTAAATCCAATTTTCCTTTTCATGCTGACGTGGTACATTTTGTCTGCAGTGACAGATCAATTGGTACTCAGCACTGAACCGGACTCACATAGTCCACAGTTCTGCTGCAAGATTGTTGACTTGATCCAAATGTTTGTTTTACATCTTTCCTGCCATTTTTGTGCTCTTCCTGTTTGTTTTAAACTGGGTTTGAAAATAGTTTTCAGGCTGTAGATTAATCAGCGCCTAAAGAAATACACTTCTCCCCGGCCTGACACATTTATTCTGTCGTGTTGACTGATCGTTGCGAAATCTCCAGAGTTTAACTTGAAATGTCACCGAGAGGCTAAAGAGGACAGGCCCTTCAAAAACATCACGGGGACAAACACTGCAGCCAGTATCCATCTACACTCGTACCAACACTTCCTCAGCATCTCATCTCATCTGCCGTCATGGAGTTCCTGTCACACGAGTGAGACTTGGAAATGAAGCAAGAGATGGGACCTGAGCTAGCAAGTGTCTGTGTGTGTGTCTGTGTGTGTTTTTCTTAAATTTGTGTGTGCTCCTGTTGTGTGTGAGTTGTCCTCAGTTTTCTTATGTTTGTCTGTGTGTGTCACTCTCTCAGCTGTGTGTGTTTGTGTGCATGGATGTCTGGGTTTCTGTGCGTGTTTGTGTGTCCCTGTCACTGACATATCTAGCTCTGTGTGTGTGTGTGTTTATGTTTGTACCAGACTAAATGGATTTAGGCAGATGATGTAATCGTTTTTGTCCCCTTTGTGTGAGGTAAAGGTTCCTGAGTGTGTGGCAGACACACAGCAATGAGTGCAGTGTGTGTGTGTGTGGTGCGTGTCGTAGGCAATTTCCCTAGATGCATCTTGTTAAAAAAAGACAGGAAGGTACTCAGCTTAGCTAAACCATTATCCCTAATTGTTTAAAGTGCACTATTAAAATAAGGGATTTGGTCGTCAGCATAGAATGATGTCGCTAAGGGTCTTTGGTTTATTCTTAGAAAGAGTGTTTGTGAATTCAGTGGGAAAACTGAGGCCAATATTAAAGATGGATTTTATTGTTTTTTATCTCTGAGGCCCGGTGGTGTGCATTTTAACAACTATGACACCAAATACATGAAAGTTGAATTAGCATAATTGAGGTTGACATCATTTATTACTTAGCAGAAAATAGGTGAAATTCTTCATCCTGAACTTCATCAGGCTCTTAACTGTTTTACTGGCATTCACTAAGCTGCAGTCACTACGCTGCAACGTGGGAAATATCTGGAAAAAACTTGTGTTAGATGAACTTTTTAAAAAATCTCTTCTCTCACCTCCTGCAGTTTGCCTGCAGACTTATGTCTGGTGTGACAGTGCCATAATCTCCTTTCTCCGTGGGCCATACCGCCGTTTGAATAAGATGCCTCCGAATGTTTTTGCTTCCTCAAAATGCTTCATACACCCTCCAGCTTCTCCTGCTAGGAGATATACTCAAGGCAGGAAGTGTGAAGGTCCCCACAGTGTCCAGGATTATAGATGATCACACTGGCAGGCAGTGGTTTGTGAGCCTCCACATCTGTATGTGTGTTTGTTTTATGTGGGTACGACGACAGGGCGGTTCTGCATGTCTCCAAAAACCAATGAATAGCAAGGACGCTTCTATCTGTGTCTGTTTTGGGTTTGCAGATTGTTTTTTGCCTTGTTATTTTAAGATACAAGGATGGAAATATATGAGGCAGCTGTATAATAAAATATTAAACTAAAATGCATATAGAATTACTGTGGACCACTCAGGCTCAGTGTTCTAACAAGATTCCACAATTCCCTCAAGACTTCTATCTTAGGATGGATGCAGCTTCATACTCAATGGTTGAGCTACAGTAAGACACTGATCTGCTGTAAGCTGTACTAGTATATTTGACTCTGATACATAACATGTTACTATTTTACCTGCACTTTAAATGTAGACACAGTGTTCCATAAGAAAAGTTACACATACAGAAGAGAAAGATTTAGTTAATAATCTGTAGGTAATAACGTAGTCTGCAATAGCATTGTGGACTGGTCATGATGTGATTACTAAAAACATCAGACCACAGTACTGTATTTTCCTATTTTTATAATCAATGTATATTTTAAAATACTACAAATCATATAATGTAAGTAAAATAAATAAAAACCTTAACATATTATAAAAGTTTGAAGACGATACCAAAATATTGTACTGGAGATTTGGACTGCTATTAAAAGCTATAAAAACCTTCCACTGTTGTGAGCACTTTAAGGTCTATGGGTATAAATCACAAGTTTCATGCCAATGTGATCTTATATTGATTATCTAAGCCTGTGTTGCAACGTTGGCCCACACACAGAAGTATGCCGCTGGCCTGTGATTGATATAAAATGATATCATGTGTTTATTGCACACTATCAGTTACATTTTTACCAACTTACAAATGCACACAAAATATAATTAGGTTTTTTACTGACCTCATTGGTTCAGTATAAAGTGGTGTTTCAATCTAAATGAGAATCCACAGAGGCTTTTCAGTCCAACATAAACCTTTGCTTTTGAGAAAGACAAAGAAAGAAAGGTTCCTACATTACAGTAGTTTTGTGTAAACCTGCACATTCATACTTTGTGTCTTATTAACATTATAGTTTGTAACAGTAGGCTCTGTGCCATAGAACCTACATGTTCCTGGTGTTGTCAGTCACGAGGCCTTTTTGTTACCTTTTTCTTACCTCCTTATATTCTTATTGTATAGCTTACATGCTTTTAGTTGCTCTGTGCTATTTCCCATGTAATTTCCCTCCTATCGACATTCTTTGCAAATTACACAGGTTCCGTTTGTTCATCTTCTTTTCTTACTCCTAAATACTTCTATACCCATGACTTGTTTCCAACAAGAGAATACTTTCTCCGTGCCGTTTTCTTGATTGTGACCATGCAGGTTTTTGTGTTGCCTGTCACTTGTCCAGTTTCAAGAAAACGTACACTTTTCACTGAAGTGCATATGGAAATGGTTGGTATGAGAGTGTCAACATAAAGGTGCATCATAAAAATTGTATATACATATATATGTTTACTTTTTGCATTGATGACATAGGATTGTTACTATCAAGCTCGGTCTTCAAAATTTAGAATAATCCAATGTGATTCGAGAGGAGTGTGCATGTTTTAATGTTTGTGATCCACAGAACTTGAATAATGTAGATTAGGGGTGAATCATTCTCAGCTGACACAACACTCTTCTTCTGCTCTTCAAAATATTTCACCATTGTTATTGTTCATGTCCCTAATTGCACCTTGCACATTCATAGTGTTAATTTTTGAGGATGCACACAACCACGCTTCAAAGGATGCAGGATATGTGGGATAGTCATCATGTGAATCCATTATTTAAACAAATAAAGGGTGTGAAAAATGGAAAAAAAAAAAAGATTTTAGCTGAAGCTTTTACACATTTTATGATAAATCTTGTGAAAATGGGACAGGATGTGGTGTCATGAGCTGTAGCAACTGAAATCTACAAACAGTCCTTGTGTTGATATTGGGCAGGGATAGGAAACATAATTGTCTGAAGAGCTGTTTTTGGCCAGAAAGAAGAGAAAAATCCCACAAAAAACAATGTGAGGTCTTACGCTACATGCTGGTACCACTTTGAATCACTTTATGTAATTTACTGACTGCAGCTGCATCCATAATAATACATCAACAACATCTCTGTGCAGCAGCAACCTGGTTAAAAAAATGAAAGTAAAAACAGTAATGAGTAATGTAAATGTAAAGTAATGTGTAAAGTGTATAGTTAACATTAGCTGCCATACGCTACTAGTCTCACCAAAAATGTACTGTAGTAATATTGTGAACGTACATACAGCTCTGGAAAAAATTAAGAGACCACTGCAAAATTATCAGTTTCTCTGATTTTGCTATTTAAAGGTATATGTAGTGCGTATAGTCTAATAAATGTTTCCATCTATTTTCAAAGAACCATTGTTTTCATCTTTCGTTGGAGCTGTGTATCAGGCATCAAAAATAAGACACAGAATGATACAAAAGGTGCCAAATCCTGAAAACCAGATAATTAGCTACAGTAGTGGCTATCCTCCCGAGTTTCTGTGAACCACTGCTGGTTTAACACCGAGCAGTGTTTCAGGTGGTCATCAGGCACAGCGGTCACACTGCAGCAGCGACAACACCGGCGTCAGCTCCAGCCAGTGTTGAGATCTGTTGAGGAATGTACGTTGAATCTGTCGCCTCTTTTCTTCCAAGCACCAGCTCAGTTTGAGCTTGTCTGTACACAGCTACAACTAATCTCCAACCCTGCTGGAGATTGGAGATGTTGCTGTCAAACATGTTCAAGTCAAGCTTCCCTCTTTATGGTTTTTAGCAGTAGCTTCTCTGAGTTGTTGTTGTTTCTGTTTATACATCTATAGACTTGTAGATCTATTTAGATCTTTGCCACATCCCGACCTTCTCTGCATTTCATCCTCATAGTCTCCTGAAAGTTTTTTGTTTGTTTGTTTTTAACATCTTCGGTTATGTTTGTTTAGGTTTTATTGTGAAATTTGAATATGGAACAGTCAGTGTTTGTTTTTCAGTCTTTATGGCTGAACCAGACTTTCTAAGTCTTGGTAAACCTGACTCTTCTTGTGGCTGTGATGCTGTATGTACAGTGTGTGTGTGTGTGTGTGTGTGTGTGTGTGTCAGAGGGATAAGTGGAGATAGAGTGGTGTACTGTGTACGTGTCTGTTTATATCTGTGTATAAATACAGAAAGCGGAGATGGCCTGTGTGCATCTATTTTTGCAATGCAACTTTGTCTGAGTGTTTGTGAGTGCTCGACTGTTGCTGTGCTGGAGCCTTCTTCTGCACCTCCGAATAAATGTCTGCTGGCTTTTGTGAGCGTGTGTGTGTTGGGAGTGCACACGGCAATTAAAGTTTGTGTGCCCATACGCATACTGTATGTGTATACGTACACAGGAGTGTGCACATGTCACAGCAGCCCAGGATGTCTCCCCAGTTCTGTTTATGCTAGACTGGCTGACCTACCGAGTGCCCCAGAGCTAGTCACATGACTGTGTCAGCCAGTCACATGGGACTCTGAGACAGAGCACAGATGAGGCGCCATGATGCCTTCTGCTTGTCTGTCTGCCCGTGTGTGTTTGTTTTAATTATCGCATGACTGCATGCTTATTGCCTTACCAATATTTTTACCTTCTTGTGTGCATCTGTAAAGGGTGCGGGTGTGTGCTAACGCAATCATCAAACTTAATCCTCTGGGTAAACTCCGCTTAGACCTTCAGGTTGTAAGTCTGATTCCATTTTTGCGCGCGGGTGTACGTCCTTTCACATCTCACCATTGGGTAAGATGTTAATTCAAAATTGAAGGCTAGACAGAAATTTTTAGATCTCCTTTAGACAAGTAATATATATCTTGAGAACAATTTGGTGAGATTATGTTGTCTGTCTCAAAGTGATGCACTTAATATGTCTTATTTTGTGCACAGTATTTACTTAATATAAAATGGGCTCATAAGAATAAAAAACATTGTGTTACAACAACTACAAAAGGAAATTGAATTCAATTTAACTGCTCTGCCAGTGACTTTAATCAAAATGTATTTTCATAATAATAATATTGTTAAATATTAATCATGACATCATGAAAACAAAGTGAGAACCCACTGAGAATTGTTGCACAAATGTTCCCCTCAGGTTCGTAGTCATTGCTCTGGTATAATAGGGATTTCACATACACAGTGTAAATGGATTTTCCAGGGTCAGCACCATTTTGAAACACGTGATAACGCGTGATATAATCAGTGTGATCAATATGTTTAGTACCATATGTATGCAGTTGAATTTGGACTACACCAGAACATTATCTGTGTAATACGTTGAACTTTTGAGCCCAGTAATCCAATTTGCCATGAGATGATATGGTGTCATCTATCTGTTGTTATATTGTTGATCATCTTCACTATAGCAGGGCAATTTGTCCAATCAAAAATCTGGTTTGAAGTTCATATCTTGGGCAAGAAAGTAGTGAAATCTTACTATCAATGTTGGATCTCAGGAGCAACAGCAGGTCTGTACTGTATGTGGTGTTGCTGTATAGTGCTTGGAGGTTTGGGTATTTTGGTGTAGGTCAGTCAGTAGGGGAGTAAACCTACTGAGCCCACTGGCCTCTCACATCAAAAAGATGCCCTGTTATGCATTCATCATACTTTTCTCTGTGCAGTTTAAGGTGCTGATACAAATTTGTTGTGTCTGCGTGATGTAGCGACTTGCATCTTGCGTGTAACACAGTACCTCTCTCTGCTCAGTGTCAGTAAGCTTGAATTCAAATATGCACACCGGAAAGTCATGTGACTATACATGCCACACGCTCCACTGCCTAAACAGAGGATGACTTGTACTCTTTTTATTAGGGGCGTGGGTGATGAGCAAACTGCACACAAACAGACAATAGCTGGCACATTAACACTCGCACATATTTATTTAATTGAACTGCAGCGTTTTTGCTGTTACATAATCACATAGGCTGACAATCGCGCAGTACTATCTCCAGCTCACACCAGTGCTTATTATCTCTATTTTAAAAACTCTGCTCTGTCATCTACAGAACTCTTCCTAATTTCTCCCTTTTAAAATGATATAAATAATTTCAAGTGAAAGCAGACATTTTGTTTTTGTCTGTTCTGCCTCTGTTGTTTTTAATCCTTTGTCATTCCCCAGTGATCATAATTTTATTATGAAAGATTAATAAACAATTTATGGGTCCATTTATCATTTATCTTTGAACTGTTGCCACAGTGTGTTAAGCCCTCATATGCGTTTTAATCCTGCCATTAAAAATAGTGTCTAATGCATCCTCTTATCATAAGCTGTGTAAATGCAGGGCACTGATGCAACTATAGATTTTTGTAAAGCATTGTGGATGTTTGTGATCATGTGCTTTGCTCTGATAAGAAGCCGCAGACCACCTTTCAAAATGTTTTCTTCATTTTATCAGCAGTTCGTTCAGCTCATAAAACCCTTGTAAATGTATTTGTATTTACTAAATGGCACAAACTGATTTTGTGCTCTGTTCACTCTCAAAGTAAAAAAAAAAAAACTTGTTGCGTGAAATTGCTTTGTGTTCATTTGTGATAACATCATATCACCTCATTCCAGCTCTTTGTCGTTACAGCTGGATTTCAAGGCGATACACGACAGACAGGACAGACGTCAAATAAGCGCAGAACACTCTGTTTCCTTCTTTATCTATGGTAATAGTTACCCTGGTGACAGCATCCCTGTGGTTGCTATGGAGACCCAGCAGCAGAAGCAGTCCTGCTGTCAAGCAGAAAGGGACTGTTGATTTACTGTTAACTCAAATAGGTTCAGTCTCTGTATTGTTTCTTTTCATGTGCTGACTGACCTGACATTAGTTCATTCTGTTTTCATGTACAGTATAAGACTGACATCTTCTATGGAAAGTCAATGCAGATAAGTATGAGCTGAGATTCTCAGATGATTATCACAGTATAAGATATATCTTTTTTCTTTTTCCACTCCTATGTGTTCTGGAGGAGAAATTGAACATAGATGGTTAAAAAAGCTCTCAGGTTCCTAATTTGTTCACTGTAAAACATGTCTGAAATCAGACAAGCAGAATAGGCATTTTTCCTCATTTTTCTGTTATTCATGTCCAGTAACTGCATGACACAACCTGACCCAGCAATTCTTTTATGTTTAGATCTGAATTGACCCACCCAGAATTTTCTTCCTTCTCTGAAAAATATTAATGCATTAAAGCTTGACATGTTGTGCTCCCAGCCCTCATCCGAAGACCACGCATATACACAAACACATGCACACAAAAGCTGAAAACCAAAAACCTTTTAATCTCACATCTAGTTTATGGATGGCCTAAGGACAGTGTTATAATATCATTATAGCTCAGCTGCAGCATTAAATAAGTCAGTAACTTTTATTGCTGAATTATACTGAATTACACATTTAGTTTTTACTTTTAAAATCCGAAAGTAGATTTGATCAGAAACATTTCCATGTCAGTAACATTTATGCAAATTAACACATAACAGAGTATGATATTGCAGTGATCTTTCTGTGAGTCTCACATTGGGTGTTTCTATTTCAAATCAAACCATAAGTTTTTATGTGACAACAGACAAAGTGGTGCTTCTATTACACGTAATTTGAATGATTATGTCCTGTGGTGTATTATTGATTAGAGCAGGTTTACAGACTGCGCAGACTTCTCTTTTGTTTTCTTGTTGCCAGCTACAGATGTAACATTCCTCCTTCTGTTCTTCCTGTTTCTCGAACTTAACAGTTGATGACACTCACAATATAAATATTCTTTTGGCTGCACCTGCAGATTCTACCACCACAAGGCCTCTACAAACCAAATAAATATGTAATATAACATTCAGGTCTTCCAGAATCTAATTTGTTCTGTTCAAATAGTGACACAAGGGCGACAAACAGTGACGCAAGTGATTGTTGTTTCTGCATCTACATGATGAGTGACAGTATATGCACACTGTGTGTGTGTGTTCATTTCACATGAGCTGGTGATGCAATTTAGGGAAACTGAGGCGCTTCACTGTTAACTGTTTCATCCGTCCATCCATCTATCCACTTTGTACTGGATAAATTGACTGTGACGGGTATGTCAATTACCACCCCATGGCTTGGTTTTGTAGTGTAAGTGTGAGCAAGAAATTTCAGAATCATCTTAAAAGGGCCTATTTCTGATTTTATATAATGTTAAAGCTGATGTGATATTCTGTTGTAGTTACTTCACATTCTTGGTAAATGTTGTTGTCAGGCAGTTTTTCTGACACTTTGGCATCTCTTCTGAGTATTAATGAGAAAAGATGGCACAGTTTCCCAGTGCTAAACGCTATCAATCTTTGGAGAATAACACGCATCTCAGGATTGTTGCTATGCTGTATATGAAATTACTAGAGAAACACTATCTTAGATTCTTACATAATCCAATCACTAATATGACACTGTGGCTCGTGTCATCCATTTATTCATCCATGCAAAAATGGCTGTGCACTTTGAATTATTTCTGTACTGTCTGACCTTTTTAAAGCAGCAGCATGGATCAAACTAATCTATTGGCAAATATGAGCACTTAAAAAGGTCAGAGTAAAGACTAAAGCCAAGCCCCACAGAAAATTTACATGAAAATCACTTGTATGTATGTATCAGTATAGAGTTTCATTAGTGATCCCCTTCTGCTACTCACCATTAATTTATCTACCTGACGATCCATTCATTCGACAATCCATCGAAATACTTTCCTGTTCTCGCCTCCACAGACAGATGGATGCCCTGAATAGTTCCAGGAAATGGTTACATGTCCATCCTGTTGGATGGACCGACTCTGTTGGACAAAATCTACTGGCTTGGTACCATCCTTACTCCCACTGAGTCTCATACCACATCGAGTATATCAGCGCTTTGACTTGCTACCAGCACTCCCACTCTAACTGCAAATGCTTTATTTAAAACATGTTTTGAAGGGAAAAACTCATTAAGACACATTGGCACTGAAAAAAGCATATTTCCTCATCCTCAAACGATTCACTCTTTAGCAACCCTAAACACATGCCTTGATGCTATGACCTTTACTTTCTGCTCAAAATGCAATGCAATGGACTTTTCAGAAATGACTTCAATTCTGAGCCAACAGCACCAACTTAAATACAGTTTTAAAAACAGTTTTATAGAAAGTATGCAAATAAGTCAAATTTGTCCTCTGTAGTGGACATTTATAAACTTGAATATCTCCCACCCCCTGCATACTACTGAGGCAACTCCTTTTGTACTCTAGAGAGGACATTTGGGACTTTATTTTGATAGCACATTTGTAGGGGTGGGACTTGGGGAACTTCCTCTTTCTCATCAAGGAAAATGGCATCCATCACCACAAGCACATTTTATGGAAAGAAATCATTTTCATTGGGCAATTTTTGTCTCAAAATGTTGTTGTTTTATTTTATATGAACATCTTTTGAAGACTTAAAATCATTTTTTAAAATAATTTAACAATATTGTAATGCAATATTTCATTGTTTGAAAAATGTCCTCCACAGTGGACATTTGTAGTTATTTTCTCCATTATGTTTTTTTCTTTTTCTTTTTTCAAATAAGATGGAAAGGATTCAGTGACAGAGGCAGAGAGAATTTTACTGCAAATTGTTGATGGAAACTCAGATATTGAGTTGTCACTTTGTATTTTCAAGAAAATACATTACTATTTACATTTACACATACAGGTTATTACTTACATAATATTTGTTACATTATTAATTTAATTTTTGTCACAAAAATAATTGATTCTGAATTCATGGTAAAGATTGTGAATATAACAAAAACCTTTTTCTTAAATGACATTGAAGCTAACTTATTTTCCTTTCTTTATCTATTGCATTTCTTAAGATTCAATCCCCAACTGGATGATCCTCCCATTATTCAGAACAATGATGCCATTACACGCCAAAATTGGACCCCAATTAATTATTTTGAACAGTACATTGATCACTCTGTGTTCGAAGAAATGGCTGTGTTTACAAATCAATGTGAAGTCCTTGCATCTGGAGCAACTCTAAACACCACTTCTGAATGAATTGAAGACATTCTTTGGGAATTTTATCTACATGCCCTGTCTAGGTTATCCAAACATTCAGATGTACTGGGCCTCAAATAGTGGCAGAATCTATGACCAGAAACTCCATTAAGATTGTCATTGACCTTCATGTGTCAGATGAGGACAAAAGCAAATATCTCCTTTGGAAAGTCAGGCCACTCCTAGACAAAGTGAGATAAGGATGTCTAAGTCTGCCTAGAACAGAAAAATTGTCCATTGATGAGCAAATGATTTCATTTACTGGTTGCTGCCCTGTTCGCCAGTTTGTAAAGGGCAAACCATACCCAACTGGACTGAAGGTGTTTGTCTTGGCCACACCAACTGGTATGGTCTTAGATTTTGTGGTCTACCAAGGCAAGACCACCTTCAGAGTCACAGGTTCATTGGGATTAACTGATTATCACAAGGGTCAGTTTCACATGTATGGCATTCTGATGTCCACTGTAGTGGTCATGTGATATCTTTAAAATTAAAAAGAAAATTTTCCAATTTATTGCCTGACAAACAACTGGGGAACTTAAAAAAATAGTGATAGGACGATATTCTTTTCCCTGGTAGTCAGGAGGATATGCAGCATGTGCAGTTCTGCACAGCTTTTGATTTCTTTTAGCCACTCCTTTGTTTTTTTCTTAATTAATGTGCAGTTCAATCTAAGCCACTGAGTCACATAGGTTTCCATATTAAACTACATGGGAAAGTGTTTCAAGTAAATAGTCTAACTGTATCTTAACTGATCAGCTTGAAACAGCTGAGATACAGTAAATGTTGCTGGTAACAAAACAGTTGAGCTAGTAATCTAAATGTCAATGGCTCATTACACCAAACCACAGTTAAACAAAGAGTGAATAGTGAACTTGAACACAGCTTCAACAAGATGTCCATGTTGCTCTGTATATTTCTGATCAACATTCCCATCATTGTTAATGTAAATTGTGGTGTTGATGTTTGGTCTCTTACTCTAACTGTGAGAGGAAAATCGAAAATATTCTTACAAAACGGCACCGGACAGGTCAGTAAGGAGGAGTGTGCACTTTATGGCTGTTGCTCATATAATCTATTGACATTTGAGTGGGAATTTCCAATCAGTCCGATTCTCCTTGCAAAATTCTGTTGTGCAGTTTTGAGATAAAACCTGAAGCTATCCCGAACAACTTTTGCTGCCAATTATATGTAAGAATGGAGATGGTGAAAATATCTTTTGCTTAAGGTTCAAGCCTTAGTAGTGAATTCATCTTTCAGCACATTGTGTTCCTATTGTCCTCACTTTCCAAGTCTGGAAGATTTTCTGCCACTATTCTGCTTAGAGTAATGAGGTGAAACTATAGTGTTCTTCATGATGGATCATGTGGCACTCTTTCTACTGCAGCCCACTCTTGTGTAGTTGTTTAAAAAATCCTGATCAGTGCAGCTGGCCAATAGATTAAAACCTATTTTTCATCTGTCTTGTTTAATAATTACTATAATGAAAGCCTGCCACCAGTTGTCTACTTGGCAGGCTCAGTTAACCAGACCCCCCCCTCCTTACTCGCACCCCCTGAGCTTCTCTGAGCTGAAGACCAGTTGGCTGAGTACCATTCTCACACTTCCTAACCACCTGTCCCGCTCACCGTCAGAATGGCAGCATGGATCAACTCTGCTTGGCCTACAGCTCAAAGTACACAACACAGGGCTAAAGAGGGCAAAACCATGGCCATAGCTTACAGACGTTTACCATTATATTATCATAGACACCTGAGAACAGCTTATCTGAATGTTCAGAAAGCTTGTAGTGA
Organism: Sandelia bainsii; assembly: GCA_032362345.1. Lineage (NCBI taxonomy): Eukaryota > Metazoa > Chordata > Actinopteri > Anabantiformes > Anabantidae > Sandelia > Sandelia bainsii. Next base: position 3,650,074 of record JAUMHL010000027.1, on the reverse strand, counting down.
CCTGGCAAGACTTTACAGGATTGTGTTGGCATCTACAGAGATTCAGCAGGGCAGTGGACACAGAGCCAGCTGGAAAATCACTATGGTCAATACATAAAATGACACTGGTCTAAAGCTTTGCAAATAGCCAGCAGTGCTCTGTGCACTGCTTCCATGTGATGATTCTCATAATCTGCTATAAGCTGAATGTTCTAACACAGAAACAGGCCAAAAATGACCTATGTGCTCTGTCTAGTTGGATGAAGCAGGTCAGTTCTTCTCTGATTAATTATCTTTAATCCACACTGCTTCTGCTCTTCCATTCATCCATCTATCTATTCATCCAACCTGTCCATATTTGTTCTCAGTGGAGGTTTTTCTTTCCTAGCGTTTTGTCAGAGGTCTGATGGTAGCCACATATGTTGCTCTCAGCCAGAGCAGGTGGCTAACTGTTGGAGGAGAAAACAGTCAAAACACTTGCTAACAGTTATGCATGTAGTACAGTCCTCCATTTGATCCCACTATCCATCGATCCATTCATTCATCCCTCCATCTATCCATTCATCTCTCCATTATAGCATTCAGAGGAATTGATTCCTAATAGCTGTCTGCAGGCATATGCTCTTTTACCCAAAGAGCCAAATGGTTGAATATTGAATGAGAGGTCCCATTATCAACTCAATTATATTGTTACCAATGGCATATATTCCATGTCCTATGTATAATTCTTGTTTATATACAAGCGTTGATCAGTGCAGGTCTACTGTCCCACTGAAAAATCATTGCTTGGTATTGTTAGGTAAGTGCTGTGTCTAGTATGTGTAGAATTGTAGCTAACACACATAAATGCTGATGCAGTTTATCAGACAGTCTTTATTTAAACAGATACATATAGTATCTAGTAGCTAGTGGAGCTCTGTTTTGCGGTGTTTTCATCTCTCTTAAATTGACTCACAGAGCTCTAGGTGCTGCCAGCAACACACAGCATTGACTCTCAAAAGGCAGAAACAGTCAAATGGTGAATTTCCTACTTTTAATTACATTTATGATATAGCCATAACAAGGAACAGCTTGCTCAGTGACAGTAGTTATTAAAGTGGTGGTTGAATTGATTTATAGTAGGTGGCTTGAGGATATACAGCAGCTAAGCCTAGAGGTGGTTCTTTAAAGCCTCTCTTGCTCACAATCACTGTCTTTTAATGAACCAATCCTTTGCAGAGGCATGTGGAAAGTGTGTGACACCAATGCACACTTAACAAATTTGCAGGCTTAAATGACTGTGCACTCGGCCCGACATTTGTTTCCTCCTTGCATGGAAAACAGAAGAAACTCAACGTCAGCCTGGAGCGATGCCAAAGCCTAACCTCTCTTCTCCAGAACAAATGAGCAAAAGCAATAAACATTGTCAGCCCAGTGAGATGGCTTGTGTGAGCCAGTCAGACGGTCAGCGTAGGTTTTTTCCGATCTTTCAGTTCCACTACAGCAAGGTGCCTTTGAGACTGAATGTATTAGCTGGGATAATCGTCTCAGTCTGCCAAATGTTCAGGGCTTGTTGAGGCTACAGGGGAAATGAAGACAGTTCACAGAATGGAGATAAATGTTGAAGCAAAATAGTTTGACTGGATGCTATCTTTGCGGCTCTGTTTCCATGAGACTCTTTTGGTATCAGACTTAAAAAACGACTCCATTACTTACAAATAATTCACTCCAAACTTTGTTCTGGAAATATATTCCAGTGTGAGCTATGAGCTTTGCCTGAGTGGTTGTGTATGTTCTAGGAATAATAAATCCCATAGACTAGCATGGCTAACCTAACAGATCAGATTAGTATCTGTGAAATCACAGATGATTAGGGTGTGTATGTGTCCTAATTTATGCACTCTGGAACATCTAAATTAATTCCCCATGCTTTATCCTCTGAAAACATAAGTGACCTACTTTAGACATTATTACTATTTTTCCACAGTCACAGTTTTAGAGTAAAAAAAAAAATCCCCCTGGATAAGTGTGTGTGAGTGAGAGGAGAGAAAGAATAACATGCATATGTGTGTATTTGCCAGAGAGCAGAAGAAAGGTGTGCATGACCTCATAATGAGTGTGTGTGTGTGTGTGTGTGGCTTGTTTTTGCTACACAGTGGGGTCAAAAAAACGCATTTTGCTTACAGAGTGGGAACATTTTTGTTTTGTGGGGACATTTTGCTGGGCCCCACAACTTTGAAGACCATTTTGGGGGTTAAGACTAGGTTTTAGGGTTAGGGTTAGACATTTAGTTGTGATGGTTAGGGTAAGGGTAAGGGGCTAGGGAATGCATTATGTCAATGAGTTTCCCCCATAAAGATAGAAAAACAAGTTTGTGTGTGTGTGTGTGTGTGTGTGTGTGTGTAAGCACACAGCAGAGCAGTTTTAAATCTCCTGACAGTTGGACAGTTGTAGTGACATTATGTGATCAAATGATTTGAGGACTGCAGCTGCATGTGTTTATGTGTATGGAAGGGCACATGTTGGAGGACTTTCCAAAGAAGTCACTGTCCGGCCTGTGGGACCAACGAGTCACTAACTTACTGCTTGCCTTAACTCATAATTAAACACTATTTCAGTTTTTTCTTTTATCCACCCATTTCTTCCTCTGTCTTTATGTTTCCCACAGCTGAGGGAGGTCATCATGAGTCAGTGAGACCGCCTGCTTTGCCTCTGGACCCTGCAGTGCCCTCCAACCTTTCAGCCACCCCCAGAATTGGAGAGGACATAGCTGAGGCTGAAGACAAAGACGCTATGGATGGGACTGATGCTGGTCCTCCAGCTTGGCCTGATGGCAAAGTGTTTGCTGAGGCCAGAACAGCAGTTTGGACTGAAACAGTGCGCACTGGAGCAGGTGGAAAAGTCTTTGCCGAGACTGGGATTATGACGGGGACTGGTGCCTGGACTGAAGTCGGGGCTGAATGGAGGCCTGTGGACAGGGAAGGAGGTAACCTGCCAAGCGTGCCCAAGGAACCGGCTGCTTGGCTGGGGCAGCAGAAGCTGCAGACGCGTGGAGAGGGCCAGAGAGACCAGGCAGCCTTCTCATCAGTTCTCAGCATGCTGGCAGAGACAGCAGAGTTGCAAGCACCAGCAGTGGGAAAACCTTTAGGGCTGCTGTCTAAAGCTGCTTGGACCAAAAGCTTCTCTTCATCATCATCCAAGGCCTCTTCCTCTTCCTCTATGACAAAAGCATCCTCCTTGCCTTACCCCTCCTCTCCAGCCAGTAATAGAGATGGTCAGACAGTAGGATCAAATGTCTCTCCGGTTGCCGTGAACAGCAACTCCTCCAGCAGCAACAGCAGCTCCAGTCTGGGTATTGTGTTGTGTTGTCTGTCATTTAAATACATTTCAATGTTTGACTTTCTACAGCGTAACTGTTTGCTAACTCCCTCTCCCAAACTGCAATTGCCCAATCACAGCTTAGCCAGAACTAGGTACAACCGGCCTGTCGTGCTAGATTTTTTCATCCATGTTTTCCATGTTGAAACAATGTGCATTTAAAGATATTTTGGGCATTTTAACCTAGTTTAATAGAGCAGAGCAGACAGGAACATAGGGTGAGAGTGCAACAAAGGGACCAGCGACATTGCGGTTATATGGCATGCACAATAACCATTTGGCTACCGTGCTCCATTAAGTAGATACGCAAGATCTACTTGATGTCTGTTATTTAAAACAAGTCAGCAGAAAGAAAATATATTTTTTTCAACCAGCTGATTAAGTTAGAATTAATTAGCAGGCTAAAGCTTATCAAATCTGCTTAAGCCAACAACAAACCTGCAGTCATGGCCTAGAAGTGTTTTTTGTTTCACATCTGCACTAATTTTCATAATAAAACTATCAGCATCTTTGTAAACTAAATACAGTAATATGATGGGACTGGAAAGCTTTCTCTCCAGTAAGGAAGGAGTCATAGCGAGTTGAGCAGTTGGCTAGTTCTGCTCAAGCTTCAGCAGCACAGTTTGTTATAATGGTATTATTCATCAATCTTTGTCATTGATAACCACTGTTATTACAATGTAACTTTCAGCATTACTGTCATCATGGCCACTTAACCAAGCATCATCTTTATCACTCCATCATCATCATCATCATCATCTGTGTCCTTATCTTCATCCTCACCATGACCATACCTTGTCCCATTCTACCACCTCTGTCTCCCTACTTCCTGTCACGCCATTATCACTTTAACGGTGACGTCGTCCATAAGGTAATTTTATCTTCTGACACAAGAATGACCAAAGCTAATATCTAATGTCACATCATATCACACTAATTCACATTCAGTCAAAATTCAACATGTCCTCATGTTGTGATGTGAGGGGAGGAAAAGAGGGAACCTGGACCTCACAGTCTGAAAGGACTGACTGCCTCGATATACACACATATCAGCATTTTGTCTCATTTGATTTAGATGGATTAAATGAACCCCTGGTTCAAATGCTTCTCTGGTTTACACACTGAAATAGAATTTCTATTTCCTATGTAAAATTAAAACTGCAGCGCACCTCATCCTATGCATTATCAAACTGACAATAACCCACTCATTTTCCCATCATGTTATATCATATCACCTCATGTTATATAAGTGCAACAAAATGGCTCACAGTATTCTGTATTTTTGTTTTTGGATAATTGGATAAATTCATGGTTAGTTGAGGTATTCTTATGACATTTGTTAGAGCAAGAAGAAAGATGTTAGAAGATTTTAATCTTTGATCTCCAAATGTTTCCTTTCTGTAGAGGACTCAGTGAGCAGCCTGCCAGCCTGGGATCTCCCCACTGTCCCTGAGTCGCTCCTGTCCACTGTAGGCGACCATGACATCACACTGCCTGCCAACGTCACCAGCCCTTTCTCCACTCACCAGTGGAACACCACCGTCCCCGTGCGCACTAGGAGCACCTCACGGCACACAATTACACCAGCCACCACCATAAACACATCTATATCACCCAGCACCACGTCAACTTTACCGCTTACCGCTACAGCGAGAGCACAAACACCACCAGAATCTACCACGGCTTCAAACAACGCAAGCCAAGACACTGTGACCAATGACAACCTTCAGCTGACATCAGTAACCACGACAACTCCCTCAGCGGCCACTCCTACTGTGATTGGAGATGAAGCAACAACGCAGGTGCCAACGTTAGCACCAAATACAACTGCTGCTACAACCATGCAGCAAACGACAGGCCTCAGACTGACCACGGCAGCTACGACTCAACCTACAACCATTACTACAACCACACCTGCCCCTACTACCACTACTACTACTGTCCCCCCAATCACCACCACCACTACTCTTGCTCCCACTACTACTACTACTACTACTACTACGCCTGCAACTACTATTGCTGCCACCACCACCACTACTACTACTACTACTACAACTACAACCACAACAACTAAGGTACCTCCCACGACTGTATTCATCCCGGTCCAAACTACTCCACCACCTACCACAACCACAGAACCTCCATCCAGTACCAGTGCAGAGGAAATTCCTCTACTTTGCAATGTGACTGAGAAGTACTGGGTGAGAACAGGTATGGTAAATATATTATGTATTGCTAAAAAATTGTTAAAAATGAAATCATTTTAGATGTATGTGGAACAGAAAGTGAACAGAATAAAATGAATGACTAATACATTTCGGCATTCCTGTAAAAGACACTTTACTTTTGCCTGAGGTGCTGCATCTCTCTAATCAAACAACCTTCAACATACTCAGCATTATGTACAGAGTGGCTTTAGCCATTGTTCTGGAAAAATTATTACAAAGTAATGATGAATACACGTGAAATGCCATTTCAGAAGCTTAGGCACAATGTACCAATTATGTGACCCAGATGTAATTACATGCACACAAATTAATTAAAACTTGCACAAAAGCGAGGGCAGATTTTCCTCGAGCATAAACACTTAGATTAATAAGCAACTGGAGACTGTAGCCTTTGATTGCATTTACCAGCGATGGTGTGGTATTACAAAGGGGTGGGCAGCAGGTTCTCCCACAGTCACCAAAGGGACATTTAACCAGAGGCCAGACTCCTGCGACCGTGTGTGCTCCTTACTGAAGTAAATATCTTTGAGTGAGACACTAAATTCCTACCAGATTTATGAGGCTATTGTGTATGAGTTAAATATGGCACTTATTCTGACATCAAAGTCAGTTTAAACCTATGATGCAAACGGTGATACAAAGCATTATCCCAGAATACCAACAAGCTGAGAATGAACTAAGAGTGAACACACTGTGGACACAGCCACTAAGCTCTAGTTTTTAATATGTCTTTCCCAGTTTTGTCCATCGAGTTGCGCAGGAACCGCCTGGACTTGATCCTAAAACAGAATCTCTTCAAAGGACTGAGCCATGCCCTGCAGAGAGCCTTGAATGACTCCAATGCCCATGCAGAGGTCAGTCTGTCTTACTATTTCAGTGATCTATAATCTATAATTCTGAAGTAACCACAGGTTAAAGGCAAATTAATGCAGCTCCCTGGCCTTTAACCAATGAGCAATAGCCAGAAACCACAGGTGTGTGACTAGTACACAGACTAGTAGCTAATAAACACAGTATAGAAATAACTAAGCACAGCTGAATGACCAACAGATAAGTGGCCAGTAAATTCACGCCAGCAGCTAATAACAACCAAATACAAGTCAGGGTAATTAATTGTATTTTGTCTATGAATGATGTAAAGTTGCCACTATCTAGTTAACACAGGTTACAGAAATGTATACATAGCTCAGTGGCTAATAAATGCAGCTCAGTGGCTAGTAAACTATTTAATGGTAATTGTGTTTATGTACAAAGTTGTCACATCAAAAGCAGATTAACTGTACATAGTAGAGTATAAAGGTTAAATTGTAGATTTTGAACTTGCCAATAATATTCATATTCCACCTTTTTGATTCCGTATACTGTGTACCGACTTGAAGAGGTCCCTATTTTTCAAATGTAAATAAGTGTCAACTTGCTGCATTACTTGACAAAATGCTTTTCTATCTGATGCTAAGGAGATAAAATAGTCCCGTGTTTACATTTTACCGTTGCCACAGAATTGGCTCTTCTTGTGTGCGGAGATATCTTGTTCTTGAGTGTGTAATCAGTTTACAACATCCCACAGCATTCATCCTTTTCTCCTCCTCTTTCACCTCGCAAGGACTCACCTGAATGGTGCTAGAGATGAACTCAGAGCAGTGACTAATGCAGACAGCTGAAGACAGCCAAGTCTGAATAGAGCAATGTTTGCATAGAGAGGTTATTACATACATACACAGTCATACTCTGTCTGTCTCACACACACACACACACACACACACACTAATTTTTGTCTTTGTCCATCCTCTCTTATTTTCCTTTTCAACCAAGTCTTTTTCTATATCTGTCTCAAACAATCACCATCTCCCCCGTCTTCCTTCACATATTTTTTGTATCAACATTTCTCATATTGCTCCCTTCCTCCATCTCCCTGATCCCTTTTAGCTTGACTAATTTTCTGCCAACCTGTCTGTAGGTCTGCTTGTTGTGCCCGCCCGTCTGTCCACCTGCCTATCTTCCGCCTTTCTCTCGTCTCACTGTCTGTTTGTCTTCTGTCTTCGTCTGACTGGTTTTTCTATTTTTATCCAGTTGTTTGTGAGCCTGCACCGGCAGTGACTCAGTGTCTCTAAGCTCCAGTCCACTTTCATCTAACCCCCGCCACACACACACACAAACACACACACGCGCGTTCCTCAGTTCTCATCCTCTCCATCAGATAACGTAGACTATTATTTGGATCATTCTGTTGAGAGACAGCAGTGGCAACAGCAAGGTATAAAATTGGCCAGAGCTTTGAAAGCCGTGATATGTAGGCAGTGTTTTAAGGCATTGTTGGTGGCAAATTCTGGCTTCAGCACAGCTAGGAGCTACCAGGCAGCATGAAATTAGCATGCAGCAGTATTTGGATCATTGAACAATGTGCTTAAACATAATTGCTTGCAATATTTTCCAGATTTACAGATTTTGTCTGCAGGGAGAAGCACAGTAAGTGACAGCAGAGGGCAAGGTCAGGTCCGGTTGGCTCCATTAGATACATGTACAACACAGCTTTTTAAGTTTGCCAAAGAAATGAAAACACCCTGGCAGCCTCTGCAGGTTGCATGAGGTTTCAAAGGGATTCAAAACTGGTTAAGAGATGATTTTAACAGAATGGGTTAGCATTTCTAAGTTTTTGTAGCAGACATACTGCATACTTGCCTTTCAACAGATTTACGTGTTAATAATTAGCAGCAATTATGACTGTCTAAATTATGAAGCATTCAAAAGTTGTATTTACAGTTCACAATTGCTTGGTAACACAGTATAGTTGTCATTTATTCTGATAACATACAGCTTCAGAAAGTAATGAGACCTCTCCAGTCTCACTTCACTGGCCTATTTCATTGTGTGGTAGATTTAATTGACAATGGATAAAATAGTCATTTTTGCATCAGTCTACACTTAATGTACCTTAATGATAAATTGAAACAGAAGAAGTGAAACATGCAGGAGTGAATTGTTGTTTGTTTGAATAAAAGAATGTGTCGCCGAGTTTTCATTAAGCGTTTGCTCGAAACACTCTCTGAAGCTTTGGCAAGTGCTGGTAACAGAATTCAGCTTAAACAAAGGTGTCAAGTAAGTGCAGTTTGATAAACAGTTTTGTCTAATTGTTGTTAGTATGACAACAAGTGGAGAAGAGGGGGAGAAGTGATAAGATAGAGTTTCACTAAGAGGGATGTGTGATATGTTGTTGTTTTTTTTCGAGAAAAAGCCTAGCCAGGGGCAGCCTGCTAACGCTTACAGAGGGGAGGAGAGGAGAGGAAGGATGACGATGAAAGAGGCACAGTAACAGCCACAGCTGCTCAGTGTGGTTAAAGGTAGAGGGTAGAGGAAGGTGGGCGACATATAGTTCCAGAAATACAAGACTTGACTCACCACCGATTGTCTGTGTGCGTTATTCCAGGACACAGTTTGTCAAATTTATGGGTGTTGAAGGCTCAAACTAAAATATGCCCCGAGGCAGATTTGGCTTAAAAAAAAAAACAAGATTATAAATATTCATAGTCTGATGCATTTGTATTCTAAACCCATAGCTCAAGTACACGTGCAATGTAGAAAAATATGCTTTTTCATAGTCTACCTTACAATCGAATGAGCTTGTTTCGCCTGGTAGCTCTGATTTCCTCTCTGCTACTGTCAGGCTCAATATGTATGCATTAAAATAACACAAATCCTCTAGTTATACTAACATCACTCTATTTTTAGGATATATGTACGCAGCCTCTCTTGCAATACAGATGTGCATAAAAACTAAAAAACTTGATTTCTGTTTCCCTTTTTTTTCTCTCTGGCACAGGTGGAACGTGATGACTGCAGCCCCCACAATGTGACGCTGGGTTACTATGTGACCAGCGGCAAAACTGTTTACATTTCCTCCTTGGTAGTCGAGGCGCTGAATGTTTACGGTTTTGACAAGCTGCTGTCGGACATCAGGCAGCACACCCCATTGGTTAAGGCAGTTCTGGTTCCCGTGGCAACCTGGGTACCTACTCCAAGCATTCATCTGCAGCTGAAAACAGGTGATGAAACCTGAGGGGGGGAAAAAAGATAAAATACAGCAACCTTAAATACCAAAGTCCAACAAAAAGAGATGTGGTTAGATATTTGCAAAGAGGAAGAAGGGAAGAATATGAGCAGAGGGATAGAAAATGCAGTGAGAGTACTGTGATGGAGACACATGGGAGGAAGAGAGCAGAGACAAATTTAGAAATTTCTGATTACATGTCTGCTCTCTCTTACTTGTCTCTGATACCCTAAATCCCATACAAACTCCCATGATTGCGGAGCAATGGCAAATTGGTCCATTCACTTAGTCAGCCTCTTAAGCCTCTTAAAAGAACACACACACACACGCATATCTAAATCGAGTCTTGTGGGAACAGCGGAAGGAAAATCAGTGCAATTGTTTAAAAGATACATTTAGATTAGAAACCCATTACCTTTCTAAAACAAGAACTTTATTTTTTCAATTCTGGTTAGTTCAGTGTTCAGACTGGATTCAGTCACTAGGCAGAACTGTTAGACTTTAAATGGTGTTACTGACTGTACAGCCAGTCTGTTGCACCTAAAATGCCTCATTTCACAGCAGCTAAACAATTGCGATGAATGGGGGATAGGTTTAGGTGGGGTTTTGTGATATGAAATTGCAGAAGCAAGTGAAATTTATTTATTTATTGGATAATTCATTGAACATCAAAGGCAACTTGTTTAGGTGATAATAAGCATCACTCCTCTGACTATACTATGTAACAATCACAATAACTATAAAAATCAGTGGGAAACAGCATAACTCTGTGCTTAATGCAAACCGAACTGTGGTACAGGGCCAAATGACATGTTTATTTGTTTGTAATGTGATGTATACTGCAGTTAAGACTCTTCCCATGTCAGTGTGCAGCTGTGTATGAAGTAGGCACTTGAGGCAAGAACAAAATCTATGTCTGTCTTGTTCAGCTCATAATCTATAAATACAAAGTGAATGCCAATTTACCATCCACCAATTTTAGTATGATTACTAACTGGGTCAGTGCCTGCTATGTGTTATGGAGTAAGAGACCAGTGAAGAATCGTTTTTGCCCTGTTTGGGGGAGAATGTATCCTGCATGTATAAGCGCCACAATCTTTTATATTTAGGTCAGAATATTGTTCCTATCCCTGTCCTTTTCAAGGTTTTAAAAAAATGGCGAGTGCTGGAAGAGAATGGAGGGCGATTGCGGTAAAAGGACTGAGGCAACATTAATAACATCCTGTATAATCTGCTGATGGACTCAATATTGTTTACCCTGTTCCTCACTGGTGCAGAGCTGTGTGATGCTGACAGACAACTCTTTTTAGTTGGTCTCATTCTAGATAGTGGTGATAATCCTCTTTACTTGTCTCACGGTTTAGGTTTATCGGTCACACAGACATCTATCTAGAGCACTACTTTCATTAATACCCAAAGTAAAGCCCCAGATACAGGGGTAGATCATTTTGAGTTTTTACATAATTCCTCTTTTTTTAGCTCCTATTTAGTAGTTCTCATAAATATAGTTAATTCTGACTTTTTTGAATTAATAATTCTGGTGTTCCTCACAGCTCAGTGTTTGGCCCATTCTTGTCATTCATGAGGTTGAAAACAAAGTACTGATCTGCGGGGAGATAATTGCCATTTATGTTGTATTTTTCTGTTGTTTGTTTTTCGGTGTTGTTTGTATCTTCAATATCAACTTAAATTAAATTGAATTTTATATCTTCTGACAGTGCTGAGGTTTGTTGGCCCGACAGACAACATCTACTCCTGCAGTTTCATCCAGATGTTGGAGCAGAGGCTGGAGAATGCCTTCGATGAGGCTCAGGACAAAGTGCTGGAGACCTACGACAGGCTCTCTGTGGAGGTATATCATTAATTCATGGAGGTTATTTTCAGTGCAACAGTCAGACAGACAGTTGAATGTAGCATGCTAATCATGCTAATAAAAAAGCCCTAGGCAAAACTTTGGATACTTTACAGCAATACAAATGTCTACATGCCTTCTCTGTTGTGGCCACTGTGCAAGTGATTGGCTCCAAATTAACACAAAAAACACAAAACTGTGTATCTGTGAACAGTCAGACAATTTTAGTGTTTTTAATATACCTTAAAGGAGGGTGTGACTGTAGAGGCACATCATCATTTCCATTCACCTCATTCTTCTTCAGTGCTGTGTTATGTTGACAGTATTTCAGTTGTTTTTCATCCATTTTGTGTTTGAGGTTTCTTTCTTTCTCTTTCTTTCTGGTTACCAAGGTATTCTCATGGCAGCAGGATATACAGTACATCCACACACCATCATAATGATAAAGTAGGTCTTAGCAAGCAGAGGCAGATATAGGGTCCATTTATAATTCATCCTCTGAAATATTAGCGCTCATAGAGGAGTGAGATGGGAATTCCTCATATCTCGTATCATCATCCACTTTACTATGGTGACTCAGTCACAGTATTTTCAGAGCACCACACAGGTCTTATTATTAGAAGGCATTGTTCGTTCAAAATGTCATATTGTGTCTGGAGCTGTTATGTATTCTTTATGGGCATTTTAGACATTTGATAACACTTCTCTGTATGAATTCTTGAATTATACATGTGCCCAGTGCTGGCTGTTTATGTGTTCACTATAAATAAAGAATAGAATAAATATTCTAATATTGCACCTCTGGGCCACATAGTTATTGGTTGATTGAAATAAAATATTAAAATGTGTTTGTGTGTTTATGCTCAGATCCAGAGTGTGTCACAGGAGCAGGGCTCTCCGTCAGTGACTGTGCTGTACGTGGTGAAGAATCAAGATGCGATTCTTAATGGGACAGTATCCAGTGGGCTCCTCAGCCAGCTGACTGCTGAGCTGGTGGGCTACTTCCTGTTCTACCCTCCCCTGATCATAGCTGAGCGTGAGTAAACCAACATCAGTGAGGAAATTTCGTTTTTGTTATTTGGTGGAATTGGCCCCCTAACATAGACTTCAACTGACTTTCATGGCAAATGACAAAGGCTGATACACTAATATATGCATACATACAGTAGTTGTATTTTACTTTTACAATAGTACTATGTATGCCTGTATAAGCGTACCAAGCACGTCTGATGATCACACTACTTCATGTATTCATAAATGCACTTCAGCCAGTGAGGTCATCTGGAAATTGTCTTGATATTTTGAGCAGGCGGCGGCTACATGAGTTGGCCCCACAGCTTGTGGACATTTCAGCCCTCGCTGACTGCTCATTTCTGAGCAATCACAGCAACAAAGGGTTGTTTTGCTCTTATGGATACACATAAAGGCTTGGCTAGCATTGTCTAACCCATAATTAATGGTGTCTAGTCAACGAATTAGAGTCCAGTCCAGGGCTTGTAATATTTACTCGCTTGATGTACATCCAGGCCATCTTCTCAGAGGCACTGCTGGACAGTTATGATGAATTTGTAATCATTACCAGAGGGATGTAAATGAAAATGGGTAATCCATCTGTGGACGAGGCAGTGTGGCTCTGCGTCAGTCTTTAACATAAATATACGATTTGCATGTTTAGCTCACTGCTGCAGTAACACATCAGCTTTTTGAGCAGATGCAGCCCTCCAGAGCTCATTTCCATAAGATGATCTAAAAGAACTTCATGTGCATGCCTCGTATTTTAGTTTCATCTAAGGTGACCGTTAAGAGTGCGCATAGCAAAAAAGATAGGGGTTGACATTCTAGTGACTTGACATTATGTTGTCCTAATGGGTGTTATTTTAGCTCACTAAAAGCCAGAAAGATGGTCTCTCCATTACAGCCTCAGTGGTCATTTATAGTTCATAAGGTGACTTTTCAGACATAGCAGCCTTTTTTTAAGAATTTTTGTTATCTCTCTAATTGTTATTTTCTTCCACTGTTGCTTCATTTTTGCTTCGTTTGTATTAGATTTCTCCAGGGTAAAGACCACACTAATGGACTTGGACATGCTGGACATGCACATCTTGCATCAAAATATTGTTACAGGAAAAATAATCCTAAACTGGAGATGTGCCAGGAAAGTGTGAGGGAGCCATGTTTTTTATCCAGTAACCAGCTTCAGTGTTACCCTCAGGCTGTGAAGGCTGACTTGAAAACAGAACAAGGAAAAAGATGGTGCCCACATACCTGGTCTGTGTGTTTTTTGTGAGCTTTTAAGCAGCAGGAAGGGAACAAGTGTGCTGAGATGAGATCGAATCCTTGAGGATGTTTGCTCTCAGAACTCTATTTCAGTCGTCAAAATCTCACCAGTCAGGGTTTGGAGGTAGAATGGAGAACTGCCAGACGTTTCTACAGTTGTAAGGCAACTACTGCGGTTTGTTTTCCTCCCACAGAACTGGACGTTAGGAAGAGTCCAGTCTCTTCATGCTAATTTTATAGTTGTTACATAACAGTTGTTGTCATGCTCATCCTGTGTAGCAGTGTGCTGCTGGGCTGAGACAGATCTACACAGCATACATAGGGTGCCTTCAAACAACAGTGATTACTGAGAACCACTGGGTCCACTGCAGGGCACTGTGTGATTCATAACTTAGTGATTGTTTGGCCTGCTTCTCAAGATTACTCTACTCTTATGTTTTAGTAAAGAAGGATGTGACACTATACTACAGTTTTCAGCATATAAGGAATCTTAGCTTTCAACCAAATTTCCTACAAAACACACTAATAAACTAAAACGCAGAAAACACAGTGACCTAGTTTAACTTTACTGCTGTTTTTTGTAATATATATATATATAGTATATATAAAGTGCATAGTGCTCCAGTGTCAGCCTACAGTGGGAATACCTACAACGTCTAGCTAAAGTATCTTTTTATTATTTACTGTTGTTATATTATGTGCCTCATGCCCATGCATTAGTTTTCTAAACGAAAAAAACAATCCTGTTTCTCCACTTCAAAAACACAAGTTAATCACCATAAATTACGGGAGCAGTTCACACGGACAGTGTTTGTTTTATTTGACGGGGTTTATTAAACGACATTGAAAACATAAGTGGGAGATCAGAGACCCCATAGATGAGCCACACGAGCTCTGTTTGTATTCAACTCCAGACTCTAATGCCATCTGTGAGATTGTGAAAGGGCAAACAGCTGTACAGCTCCTATCATCTGAATCATGCCATAGGCAATCTGTTGTCCATGTCCCCCGAATGAGCTAATTTTAGCCCGGTGAGATTAGATTAGTATCTATTTGTGCGTGTTCTCAACACCCAAAGGGCTAAAACATCACACTTCAAATGGTCACATCTAAACCCATTTGGCATCACCATGGAAACCCCATCTGCTTCTTTTACTCATCCTGAAACAGTGAGCTAATGTATATGCTGTAGGATCATATTATTAATAAGTTAAAGAATGTCTGTAACTATTTATTGATACATCAGTGAAAACAGTGACTCGTTCAGACATCTATTGGTACAGACACATTGACTGTAGTTACCCTGAGAGACACAAATCGGTGATCAATTCTCATGTGATCAAAGCAGCCTGAATGTTGACCTTCACTGTCTGTTTACGTGCAGAGCAGTCTGTGTGGGCAGCTGCCTGTATGTCACCATTTGACTGGAGAGTGCTCTCTCTTTACTTTAGCTATAATACACAGTAGCATAGAATAACAAATTCAAAGGGAGATTAAAGAAAGTTACAACAGCTTATTTCTAAAATTAAATGACATGCTTGTCGTGCCTTCAAGAATGACAAAAGCATTTTCTCAGCAGGACGACTCCAAAACAGATCATTGTTGAGTTGACTTTTGAAGTCTTTTTTTTATGAAAGGGCAGATCTGAAGTTAATGTTTGCTTAGGTTTAGGGACAAAATAGTTTAGTTAGGTTGTGGGAAAATGTTATGTTTTAAATTAGAATATGTACTTAGATCAGGTTTGGTGACCTTCATCATGGCTGCAGTGTTATACACATGGTTAAGATTGCCCTTCCACCCACTCCTCCCTCCTGATGCAGGCTCTATAACAATTCCACTTGACTTCCTCCTTTGCTCCCATCATAATGCTGAAACTCTTCATGGATGGACAGTCTCTAAATTATACTTTACATGGCTGTACAGCCTGTGCTGCTCTTTGCAGACCACATTCACTGACTGCAAATCTGTGAGCATGTCTGCCTGTAGCAGACACCCTGCACACTACAAACGGAATCGTGCTGGATGCATGTGTGCGTCAGCATCTGTTTTAGTGTTTGACCTACAGTACATCCTGTCTTAGAATTCTTGCCTGATAAACTTGATTGACAGTCCAATCAGAACCTGTACAATTTTTATAATACTTTCTTGTAAGTGTCTGTAAAATTCTACAAGGTGATCTTTTTCAGCCTCCATGTGACGGATGTGTGATTTTCTCTTTGGTCTTAGGGTCCTTTGCTATTAGTGGCTGTGAAAAGGCCCTTTGAATAAGGCAGGTGATGTGATACTTCGCTGATGAAGATTAAGTCTCTGTAGAGGACACTTCTATCTTTGCATGTTCAGCCGTACACTAGTACACTAGCTTTCTGTTTTCTTGCTAAAGACCCATCTTATGTTTATTTCACAGAAACTGCTCTTGAGAATGTAGAGGTGGTAAAGATAAGAAAATTTAAACCTAGGGTTGGAGACAACATAAAAAAAACCCAATCTGTTTTCAAAAATACCATTTGTTGTTGTAACTGAGTTCTGTTGTCTGAAAAATGTCTGACACTGTATTTTATTTTGTGTATCGATCCGCCAGTGTAAATAAAGCCCAATCAATGTGCTATTTAGTCCAGATTGAGTCATTTTTCCCAGCTGTTATTGAGCTTTTATACTGTAAAGGTGAAACTATGTGACTGGTCACTGTGTTCAGTGGGAACTAATGCAACACAGATACTATCACATAACCTTATCCTTTAAACCTGTCATCTTACACTTGCTTATTATTACATTGGTAACATTATTTCTTTTTTTGAAGTTATTCAACTAAATCTTTCAGCTGGTGTGTTGATGCATGGAGTGAACTGGATTTGTCTGCTGGTTGAACAGATTCTCTAAAGGGCACTGAATGTGCTGCTTGTCTTAAAGGTTTAATGTGAGCTTGTTTAAGTTAAGAGAAGAGCTCAGTGAATGTAAATGTGCTCACGTATAGATGCACCAGGGAGGTGGCAGCAGACAGTCAGAGAGCTGTGCTGAAAAACTGGCTGGTATTAACAGCTAACACTGCTGCAACACCATTGACTTGAGCTAAATACATCACACGGCAGACAGCCAACACGGAGGAGTTAGGTGGAGACAGACGGTGAAACGGGCAGATGGGTAATAAGGAGAGATAGGTTGACGGATGAAGAGGACAGAGCGAGAGAGTCTGATGGACTGAGGAAGTATTGATGGGTGGAGGAAGACAGGAGGAGGCAGTAAACAGGGTAGAGAGCAGGAAAACAGGTGGAGAATGAAACAAGTACAGAGGCGCAGGTGGAAGGAAATAGCAAGAGCTGGTGTAGATGGATAGAGGAAGTGAAGAGTGTTACATCCGAAGGTAAAGGTTGATAATGAAACCTGATAAGGAGTGTTTAATCAGATTTTATCACCTGTGGCAGGTGCCAGTGCTAAAAAAACTCCTCCGCAAACATATTACTACAGCACACAATCACACGGCTGTCACATTTACATGGCTTCAGTGGTTCAGTAAAAAAGCTTAGAGTCAAATGACCAATTCTAGTTAGACAGCTGCTGAACTGATGACAGCTGCCTTCGTTTGGGGGTCCTGGCTCGCTGCCACTGTCATGGCTGACTGAGACACTTACTAGTAATGCCTGTGGTTTTCCTACTATTGGGTCAAATTGTGTTCATACAGTAATTGTATCTTAAAGCTGCATTTTTATGAAATTGCTACAAAATAACTGACAGATTGTTTTAACCACGTAGGTGGTTCCTGGGCTGTGGAATGGCTGCCATGTGTAACCTTTATAAACCAGTTTATTTATAATACTCAATTACTGTTATATTTGAAAAACAAAGTTGCTCAGTGAATCACAGTACTGTATATTTCCTAAGAAGGAAACTAGAGTTGTAGCGAGGTCAGAGTGGATGGTGTTATTAAGGTTATTGAAATATAGTTTTTTTGGTTGAGTGTTAGTCATATAAACACGCCCTGTCCTTTCTGTGAAATAACTTTTTTAATCTGAACCTACAAGCTCAGTCTTTCCTAAACTTTGCAGCAAGTGCCAACAGTGCCTAAACATAAACATATTAAATGTAAAAGTGTTGGAAGTGCTAAGTAGGGAGTGCATCTGCAGTTCAGGGAGATGCATTTAAAACTATTTCTGCACTAAGTTCAATTCCAGTTAGTGCAGAACTGCAAATATGTCACTTTCTCTGTTTTTTCCTCTCCAGCCCTCGAATACCATAATCTCAACACATCGTCAGCGACCAAGAACTATTGGGTGATAACAGGTAAATTGCTTTTGTACACACACACACACACACACACACACACACACACATAGACAAACATGCTACTGGGTGATCAGCGGTAATCAAGAGTCGCATCGATTGGACAAAACAGCAGTTAGTTAAATGCCCTGGTGTTTGCTGTTGTGCGATTCAGCACAATAGTACTAGATCTCTGGACATTTTCTTTCCTTCTGCCCAACCTCCCCTCTTAACCCCCCACCCCCACCACCACCCCACCCTGCTCTGTCTTTAGCTGCTCTGTTCCTAGGAAAACCTATTGATGTATAATTCACAGCTTCCTGACAGGGGCAGAGGGAGAGATCACTTCACATCACATCATGGTCAGTTGTGAATGATGCTGAAGTCTGTGTGTTTGTGTCTGTGTGTGTGTGTGTGTGTGTGTGTCCATCAACTGCTCTGTCTCACTTATCTCACATAGCCTCTAGTAAGAAACGCACTCAGGAGAAGATTGGTGCAAACACCTGTGTGTGATGTGTGTGTTGCTGCAGCTGTAATATTTCTGGATGAGCGGCTTTTCAAGATCGAACAGTCCTCTCTAATATCCCACTAATCTCCTGTCACTTGTTTCTCTCTCCTGCTCTCCTCACTCATTCTCAATATCAATATTCTCACTTTGATATGTTCTCACCTCTTCTTCACACACTCCTTCCCTCATCACATCCCCTCCTCACCCATTTTCTCTCTACGTCCCTCTGCCCCCTCCCTGATGTTTTCATTCCCACTCTATCCACCATCTCTTTACTAATCTCCTCTTTTGCCCCTCTTTACGTGCCTCCATAAATGTTTACCCTCTAAATCTCTCCTGTCTCTCCTCACAGTGATCCAGGATGTGGACAGTTCCTCCCTAGAGGTGAACTACCAGAGCTTTGCCAGTCTGATGGAGCAGCGACTGGCTGAGCTCTTCCTGGTGGCCAGCAGGCAGAGCTCTCGGACAGGACGATCCCGGCGGGCCACCACCGTGGGGGGCTACACTGTACAGGTAGGTGGGAATGGGATTCTTCTGTGTCAGTGTGTGTGTTACATCTGTTTTTTGAAAGAGCTTGTTTGCACCTGTCCAAGTGATGACATATTTGCTAACAAGAAAATCTCATTTCATTTATGCAAGGTCTTTGTGATATGGACTCTGCAGATAATCTCAGAATTAAGATTAGGCATAGGTGACAGTAAATACTTCACCTTACCCTAGTTATACTAATAAAACCCTAACTTTTTACTATAGATAGATTTATACTTATTTCAGTACACACAATTAAAGGACAAAGACATGAATTAGCTTGAGAAAGCTAATTTGTCACAGTTATTCACATGTACAGTAAGTTACTGAAAAAGTCTAATTAACTAGGTTAATTAAATGTGATGTTATAGGTATTGTAAAGTTCTTGAACAGGATTCAAGTGCAGACAATTAGAAAAGAAAGGTTAGTTAGTAGAAAGATGTACAAAACTCCTTTTTAATCACTAGCCTTTTTTCAGATAAAAACACCAAACATACTCTAATACCAGCTACTCAGATTTGCTGTTTTTCTCTATGTTTGGTGATAATAACTGAACCCAATTAATTGGTAAAATGTTCAGTAAGTTAATAATGCTGAAAATAATCATTTATTCCACTGATGATGGATGGAAGCAGATTACAGCTCCTGTCACGTTGAGAGTTGAGAGTTCTCAAAACTGTCCCCAGATGTCTTAAGTAACTAATTACAGTTAGTCAAGTAAGTACAATTTTGAGGTACCTGTATTTTACTGGAGTATTTACATTTTATGGTATTATGGTGAGTTTTTGCAGATGAAAATTCTTAGAATGATATAATCAACTAATAAATGATTATGTATTTTTATTAATCTAGTAAAATCAGCTCCACCTCGACCAGCTGTGCTGTTTTTGTACCACACCAAGTCATTATATATCTTTGGCCTTTATCTGTAGTTACTTACAACAAATTTTGTTGTTTGTGTTTTTGTTTGACCTTTGAAAGTTTTTGAATAACTCTGGACTAACACTGAACATTCATGTTATCAACAGCATCAAGTTTAATATTGTTTTAAAAAAACATTGTTATCTTAGTGGATTACTTGCACTTTTGTCCTATAAGTAAACAAGTAAAGTACAAAAACTGGACTGAAAAACTCCTGGTATGCTGTATGTGATTTATTGTTCCTGTTCTAAGACGGTCAGGCAGTGTTCAGGTGGTAGTATTAAAAGATTAGATAATTAGTTTACCTGAACCTGAAAGGTTTGTGTATGTTGTTTTCTGTACAGTATGTGTCGTCTGCCTGCCTGATGGTCCACAGTGTGCGAATTAAGACAACAACTGACTTCTCCTGAGCTTTATGCCTTATAGCCCCTTATTGTTTTTTATTGGAAGTCACAGGTGACCAGTTTTGTGCCGAGACAGAGGAGAGAGAAGATTATAGAGACAGAGAGGGTGGACAGGTTGAAGTCAGGGGAGAAATCATCATTTAATAACACACATCCTTTCTTTTTATGACAAACTCAAATTACCAGACTTGATTAAATCGTGTGATGTGTTCGATAAATTAAAAAAGAGAGTGTTTGATGTATGATGAAAGAAAATGGAGATTTCAAGTGACGCAGTTATCCTCAAGTGTCTCCACCGACTGCAGTTATCTTGGAGCAAGTGGCTCATCATGATCAAAGCAACTGAGCCGATTCAGAATTTTGATTGGACCCTTGTAGATAAACCAGGGATTTTTAATCAACTAGTGTGAGGAGATAAAGGCTTTTCTATTAAATCTGGCCATAGATGATATTTTGTGATGATAAAAAATAAATAAAAAACAAACTAAACTGTGTATTGGTGGTGGTATTGGTGTCACTATGTTGTCCAAAAAATCAGGCTGATATATCTGAACTTTTTTAATGTTCTCGCAGATGGTGAGCATACGCCGACTGCCTGGTCCAAAGAACCCAGCAGAAATGACCTACTATACCCAGTTCAATGGAGCACCCATCAGTGGAACCACCGCTGCCAAGATTCTCAGCAGTCTGGACTCCCAGACCATGGCTCTGACACTGGGATACTTTGTACAAGTGCTGGCTGAACGTAAGCTCATTGTCTTACTTTACTAGCGTCATACAGAATATTAGATTTTCACATTATCATGCGTTTGAGGAAGCAAGTGAATCTGGCACAAGAGACACAAATGAATTAATCAGACACTGAGTAAGAGCAAACACTTAACACAAAGACAAAAGGTGGAACATTTCTAGTGGTTCTAAGTAGGGGGACTGAGCAACATACGTTACATTATACACTATTTAAATAAAGGGATAGTGTTAACATTAGCTGTAGGAAGTTCCTCATTTTACATTTTACCTACACAAGCAGTCAGCAAATTAAGTTGCTGGAGGCTGACCGAGGTTATTTGTTTGCAGTCTTTACAAAGCTCCATCCAGTCCCACAGAAGTCATTATGCATCTGTTCTGCCTGTGCAGGCTGAGTAGTACTCCTCATGATGAGTAATGTCACCTTCATGTGCAAAGTAGTGGCGTGCCCTTTTAAGTTTTGAGCTCCCCTGTGAATTTTGATGAGGAAATTCAGACCAACTATAGAATTGCACATAGTACAGATATGTAGTTGAAGGTAAGTCAGTACCACAGAAAATAAACTGTATTGGATATTATATTGAATATTATACTGTAATTGCAGCCCTGTGATAGACTGGTGACCTGTCCAGCTGGGATTGGCTCCAGCAGCTCTCAGACCTTTTACAGGCTAGGTGTTTGGATAATGGATGGATCAATGGTTGTATTGTACTGTAATTGCAAAAATAAAACATGCTTATTCCCTTTCTTGCAGAGACACACAATGTCTTTGCCAGTATGAATCACAGTGTAAACCGTCATTTGCACTTTGTTTTTTTAAATTAAAGATTAAACTAACAAGTCATGTTAATTGATCTTTAGACATGCTGGTTGGTGGGATTTTGTTAGCTTCAGTCAGAGCAAGGCTAAATGTCAAACTATTCAAGTTCAAAGACGTGATAGAAGTCTTATTGTTTATTTTTATTATTTTAATGTTTAGTAATGTAAAGTAAATGCATAATTTAGTGATGATGTTAATTTATTTTTTGCGGCTGTGTATACTTATATGCACATAGATATCATAGATGCACAGTCAACTCACAGTTTGTCATTCAGCTATTGTAGAGACACCACACTGCTGAAAACAGTCCCAGTTTAACTGCTCTTCAGGGCTTATCTGCTGAACTGAAGCGTTACAGTCTTAGATGTGGTATTCTGTAGGATTTTGATTTTGCATTTATTTCCACATATTTCCATAATTCCCTGTGTATGCTGTAAAATTTAAATTCAGATTTACAAATTCAAAATCAAAGATTATGTTTCCACACCCAGAAGATTGTAGCCTTGTATATTTTTTGGCTTCTAGAGAGCAGCAGGATGTTCATACTGTAGCTGCTGGAGAGGACAATGCGTTCGCTTTCAGCTGTTCTCTCTCACTTTTCCCCAGAATTCATAATTAATAAAATGGAGAGACACCAGCAACTATCAGCAGCCCTCACAGCTCCTCGTAGTAGTGCTCAGGCCGAGAACTGGAACACAGTGTTCCTGTAAAATTCATTCAATGGAAGCAAACTCCTCATAATGAAAACACATCCTCTTGGCAAACAGTTCAGTGACAGAGAAGCTGAAACAAACACAATATTTGGGAGATAGTTAAAAACTGAAGCAAGCTTCTTATTATGTTTTATACTTTAAAGGGTTTTATTTAATATGTTATATTTTGTATTACCACTTCATCCATGGAATTTACAAAGTGTGTGCTTTGTTGCAGTCACTGAAGGTTAGTGGCTAAACTGCTCAGCAGTGCTCGTAAAATCCACATTCATCATTTACTGATGAATAACGTTTGTATCTTCGTAGCTGTGGTAAAGACGCCTCCCAGCAACCTGTGGATCATGGCCGTCCTGACGCCTCTCTTTCTGTTGATGGTGGTGATCGGCATGGTGGCCTTCATTCTCTGTAAGAGGAACAGGGTCATCTTCAAAAATGGGGCCTTCAGGAACTTTAAAACTCGCTCCAAGGTAAAACGTTTAACTCACCTGGTTCTTTATATTGCCAAATATGTCTCCTGCCCATCTTTTTTTTATCTCTTTCTCTCTTCTTCTACTATTCTACTAAATCAGCTATTGCCTCTTTTATGTTGTTAAGTCTTCCCCCCAAAATGTTCCAACGTCTCTGCTTCACCTTAACATTGTACCAGAAAACACAACTACTGTGAAATATCAACTAGGATTACATAACCCGTTTCGTAATGAGTGACACACTACACAGCGAACCAATTGCATTAAGTTATACCTTCAGGTCAGAAAAACTAAATCCCCTCTGTGTGCCCTCACTCATTTGTTTTCTCACTGTCCAATGGCCCTTGGTCATTGCTAATCATGCAAACCGTGAAGGCTAATCAGCTGAGAGGAATGGGCATGGGTCAGCGTGCTGGAACTGAACTTTAGGTAATGTTGGTCCAGCTTTCACTCAGCATCAGCTCATTTGAGGTTAAAATTTTAAATACGATGGCGTCTAATTCCTACCAGCTGATTTGTTCAGGTCAGATTGCTCTCACATTGCGGTGCATGACGCCAGAACAACAGCTGCTTGTGTCACTGTAGTCAGTGAAGAGGTAAACAAGCAATAAGCGGGCCAGCCTCATTTGTTGTGAAGTTATCTCTCACCGTGACTAAGCTTTGTTCAGAATTCCATAATTTTGTAGTGGATTTCACATTTGATATCATGATTAAACTTCCACTCCTGATGGGAATTGCTGTCATTAACTGCACATGCATTAATAACCCACCCGTTGACCACACTCTGGCTAAGGTCTCACTCAGGTCAAGCTGTTCACATAAACTTTTGATATCCAGCAGAGCAATCTCCCTAATGTTATGAATAAAGCAATACACAGAGTATTTCTGTCAAGAGATCAAAGTAGAGGTAAACGCTTTGACCATCAGTAAAGTATTCCCTCCTCGACTGAGCGGTAGTAGAAAAAAGTTTCATTAAAAATTTCTGTGTTATGTTTCTGCTACTACTGACAAATTTTCACGGCATATGGCTGACTATAAACTAGCTCTCTGAGCATCTGAATTTTATCCAACCTATGTTTACATTTCACACCACACTACACTAAGCTACAGTTACTTGACTTAACTGAATTCACTTTTTTAGTCTAAATGCATTGATGTGACACAATTTACAAATTAACATTGTGGATTAATTACATCACATTTGCATCACATCATTGGGAACACATTGGGAGACATTCCTGCAACCAAGCCCAACAGGGCAAGAATAAGGATGTAAACAAGTAACAACAGCAACTTTTTTTAAAGATAAGGCTGGTCTCATTCTATCTTATTGTGCTGTCAACACAACCATGAAAATATGAAAATAAACCAGTGTTGTGTGTCTATCCAAAGCCTGATGATCCTAGTGTTGCTCATTCCTCTGTGTCAATTCCACTGCTGTCCAAAAATGATTAAAAGCACATTAATGACACATCAGTGCCACCTGCCCATGATCATTACAGTGTGCATTCACATGATAGGAAATGAGTCTGTGTTTAATATGGAACTACAGTACATAATATATAATATCTATGCATTTGTGAACTTGTTTTAAGATTCACATCACTTCAGTGTGAATCAATGGGCTGTGTGCTGAGTGTCACAGACATAAGTAGCTGCAAAGTTGGAAGGTATTGAGAGACGGACTAACTAAATGTATTTTCCTTGTTGATATATTATGGTTATACTTTGATGCATATTTTACACAACATATTTTGTGAATGATTGAAGCATGGATGGCAGACATATGATGTGCAGGACTGTTAAAATGTTAATCAAATAATTGGTGAAATAAAATCTGAATTTGCAACTTTATGTTAATTCTCAACAGAGTGGCATTCGTGTTATAAAACATATTTGTTGCTGCAGTTTAGTTTTCTATTCTATTCTATTCTATTCTATTCTACATTAACCCCTCCCTGACCTTGTCCCTTTCCTTTTTTAGACCTCATATCGAAGGGAGGGCAGTTACCACCACCAGGTATTCAGTGAGACTCTGGTTGGGTGGATAATGACTGAGATAGTGAACGAATGAATGAGACACTGATTTTCTTCCTGGTTTTGACTGACAGAGTCGATGAATTTGTGTCCAGCTGCATTGTCATTTGCTTATTGCTTTATGTGCTGCCTGTTGTTGTTGCTGGGTAGATTCTTGCATGGGGCTAGTGCGCTGTGCTACATGACTTGTTCCGCCATCGTCATTGGCTGTGGGAGCGTCAACAGGAGGAGAGTAGAAAGGGTAAAGAGGAAGGGTGAAAAAACTATCAAAGGGTTGTAAAATTCACAAGCGATTTAAATTGTTTTGGTTTGAGTTGATGGACTCCATTAACAAGGAGAGGCTGAGTCATAAAAACAGGAAAATGAGCTCAGTTCTGCCAGACATTTTTAACCGGTGCTCATAAACATCAATAACAGGAAGGAACCTCAACACCTGCAAACGAAATCAATCTATTTTTATTTTGTAGCATTCATAAAAAGTGATTCAAGCTTATGTCACCAGCCTAGACTGACACTCTGCCAGTTCCTTTCCCTTTCAAGCCAGTCGTTTTATCCTCTCAGATGAAGCCACTTTGATCCCACAGTGGCTCAGCAGGAACCCTTCACGGACCCCCCCAACCCAATTCTTTTTTTATATGAGGTTCTCCACTGGATTATGCTAGCTACATTATGATGGAGCCAAAGCAGAACTGCAGTGGCCATAGTCGACAAATAAAAAATGCTAAAACGCTTTCAATTACGAAGAGCCATGCAAAGGCCGTCTCTGCAGTTACTATTGCTGCGGTGGAGCATGTCAGATGATTTGCGGGTTATTTTGGTCCAGCATTTTCCATCCTTATCCCTCAGGAGGCAATGTGAGGCAAGAGAAGGACAGATGAGGAAATGGAAGGCTGGGAAATCAGGACATTTTTGGTGGGTAATGGAGCTGGTGTAACACACCACAAACCCAACTGTGGTGTGTGTGTGGTGTCCCTGCTTTACTGTACCTCCTTATACTCTAACATTACCATCTCAATATCCAAGATCCATGGTTCTGTTTGCTTTCACAATCATTTGTAAACATTTGATATAACTTATGTTGGGTTTTACGTAAGAGTGCATCAAATATTAAAGAGTCCTGAAATATGAGATTTCACAAGTGGTGCCGTAAGGCTACAATCGCTGCTCTTATTATCCACAGCGGTATTTATTCTCTCCCAATCACAAAACGGTGGCACACACGAGCAAATGAGATAAATATTGCACACAGGGATTTGGTGTGGAAGACCTCGTGGCAGTAAATGTTTGTAGTTAAACATTTACAAAATATTCACATTTTTTCACATCTGTGTTGATTGGTGTAATCTGCTATCCATACTGGGCATGAAGTGTTCTCCTTTTTTCAAATTATTTTTTGACTTCTCTTGCCTATGAGGGAGGTGAGGATTCCCTCTTTGTGTGATAGTGTTTCCTTGCTGAACTGCAGTGGAGACAGTATCACAAAAGGCAATTTCATTCCGCAAAGGCTGTTAGGTTGGAAGATATCCACTTGATTTGATTCATCTAGCTTGAGATCTTTTTTTGGCTTTGGCTGAATTTAAAATGCATTTTTTCATTAAATGAGTACTGTGGATTTTTACCTTAATTTCTTTCATACCTTAAGAGCTGCCAAATAAATTCAATTCCTGTGATTACAGGTGTGATCAGGCGCACCACATCCACAAATGATGCTGGGTGTGTTTAAAAGTGAAACATCCAACAAAAACTTCAAACTTCTGCTGAAATATTTCAGTCCAACATTAACATGGGCTGAAGACATATCTTAAATGTAAAAAATCTTTTTAGTTAGAAAGAATTGGGCTTACAAGAGTAATCCCAGACTAAACTGTTTGTGGATGAGTTGCATTGTGGGTAAGTTAGGCTCTCAGTTTTGAGATAGAAGAAGAATGAATAGAAACAGGGACAATATCTCTGATTGAGCATTTATTTGAATGGACGTTTTGGGCCAAAGAAAGTGATGTCACTGATTTTTCTTTAGTTAAAGTTAGATGAAAGAGGTTAAGCAGGATTTATAATTCTTTCGAACTGCTCAGTGAGATGGGTAGATTCACCCCAACGAGAGCTAAAGAGTGACTGACTTTGATTAGAGGTCTTCCGCCTGTAGCAGTAAAAATAGACCTGACCTGACTCAACTGAGCAGAATTTTGACCCGAGACCAAAGTCTGGTCACATAGGTTCAGTCATGTGAATACTGAATTGATTGATACGTAAGCAGGATAACTGACGACATGACGTTGATCTACTGTGTATATGAGATGTGTGATGAGATCCCAGCCCACTCAGCTTTCAGTCACCATGCAAGACAAAGCTGCTGATAAATACTGTGGTTTATATTAGGTCTGTATGTGTGTTTAAGCATTACAAAGTGACTCTGCAGAGTCCGACTCACTTCATCACTCTGCACGTCTGTGGTGCAGCCGGAACATTCTTCAAAATGGTTTTTTCTCCCTCTGTGCCTTCGTGTATAGGCGTGAAAACCTCAGATATCCGGCTTCCATGTGGAGCACAATAGAGGTGGAATCAGCAAAAGCAAAAGCAATCCATTTTTCATTTTTAAGACGTTCAATGAAAGCACAATGCAGTGGCTGCCATTTAATGGCCTAAAGGTATTTTGCATTTTGCTGCATCATGCCTCAACCTGCCCCAGGAGGAGTTTATCTAACCAGTGCAGCACCATGCCGACGTGCGTACCAGTGTACCCCGCTGTGTGTCTTATTTTGACTTTTTTAAATGTACCACGTCTTCAGGATGTTGTTTTGCATGCAGTTCTCTGGTGTGCTTATGCCATCCACCCTACTGGAGCTGAATTTAAATCAATATGGCCACAGGGGGAATAGAGCATATCTCGTCCTTCTGCTGTACCTCATCAAGCTGCTGTTGGCTGTTGCTCTGAGTTAAAATTAGACAGGAGGAGAAGCTTATGTTTGATAGTGCGAGCAAGGAAAATAAGTGTAGATAATTTGGTGATGCAGCGGGGTCGTGATCGCACTCAATCCCTTTGAAGTAAAAGAAATGGTAGACCACTGTGCTGATGTTGTTGTCTCTCCTCTCTTCTGCTCTTTTCCTCCATCACTGTGGGAAATAGATTTAGGGAAACCCACCATCCATATCTGACAGTCTGATCAGAGGCGTGCGTCGTACAACATGTCCGCAAGCCAAAGTCTTGATTTAACTGAGCAGCTCACATAAGATGAAAGATGGCCATTTGTAAAGTCAACAGGCTGTCAGGGGATGTGGAAAGAGAAGGAAGAGATTAGAAACGAAGCAGAGGCAGAGACTATTAGGATAAAGGACATATGAAAACACCAGAGAAAGAGAAAGACCTTGAGACCGTGCTGTAAAATACCAGTTGTGAAATGTCACGCACACTTTTCAAGGTTACACCCTACGGCCCTGTCATCTCTGAGAATCCATACTGTCTCTATGCATGACTGTAGAGGCTGACAGTGACAGCCTTTACCCATCAGCCACTGAGTGACGCATGTTTAACTGTCAACGTGTAGCGCGTGTCAGGGTGTCACTCTCGGTTCAGCACCTCTGACACCATGTTTTCTCCTCACTAATCCATATGGATAATGCATATTAGTGGAGGGGTGAATTTGGAACGGCACATTTAATTCGCGTCCTCCATAGCCTGCTCCCTATTCTGTGCTCGTCATAAAAACCGACACACGCAGTTAAACTCACCCTCAGCCTGTGAACAGCACCAGGCCATAGGGAAATGAATGTTTGCACTTTCTATACATCTTTCACGCGAAGGACTCAAAACTATCACCATATATTACATCACTTCAGTGGGTAGAAGATACATACACACACACACACACTCAAATCACATATTTATGCCATTCTAAGAGGGCTTTTCCCCACTGTCTCTCTGTAGTGTGTACGTGTGCGTGTTCTGTATGAGCATGTATTCCCTGACGCTCATCCACGGCTGCAGCCACGTGTGCTGGAGGTAGCTGATGGCACAGTGGTGTGTATGACTGATGAATTATTAACAGCGCCGTCAGGCCGATGCCCACGCTGCACAACCTCACATGCACTCAGACTTCAGCATGCATCATCAAATGCATTAGGCGTCCCATTTTTAGCGCCGCTCAAAATAGAAAAAGGGAGGCAAGAAATCAGGGTTTCGTCTGTTTTGTTGTGTAACCAAAAAGGGTCTTTCTCATCTTTTTTTTCCTCCTGTTTTCTATTCTGTAAATTGAGAGGTGTTCAGTGATACAAAGAATGTGTCTGGGCCTCGGAGGCTTTAGCAAAAGACATCTTCTGCTTCCTTTTTTAATGTTCTGTCTCTTTACACCAAAACCCCTGACTTCAAAGGTGCCGTTAAGCTTTATTATTTATTTATTATTTATTTTTTCATTTTTTTCATTAATGCCAGCCGTGGTGTTTGGAGACTGATAAAGAGGGAGGGAGGCCCAGCCAATTACCTACACCTGAAAGGGAAGCAACACTTATCTGGAGGTTTTTCTTTAACATTCAGCAGATGTCATGTTTAGTGGTAAGCAACTCTGACATCTCTTCAGCAGTGTCAGCTCAGGCTGAAAATCTCAATATTACTTTGCAGGACTTTGCTGCTGATCAAAGTGAGGTTGCAGTACAGTTAAAAACACAGTATGTAACTTTTTCTCCACTTTCTCAATGTGGAGAGGTTCGGTTAGAGCCTCCAGTGATCCAGACCCATTGAACAGCAGTTTCTAAAAGTTTTATAACCAATCAGAGAAGACCAATTATTTCTGCTTGATTTTTGGAGCATTCTCATTTTTTGTCATTTCATAACAAGAGCTACTTGAAATTCTGGGCTCAGTGTGATGGCGTGTGGCAGAGACAGCAGAGCAGGGAGTGGGAGGGCGGAGCAAAGTCTAGAGTTACATATTTTATCTTTAATCCATTTTATATTAAAGCATCTAAAATTATTAGTATTTATCTTAGTATCTCATTTTACTGATGTTACTGATGATGAACCATGGAGACATACCTCCTAAAATGTTTTCCACACAGACAGCTTAAAACCCCAGCAAGGGACAACTGATTAAAATCTAAACTACAAAAAAAGCCTGGGATGTGTCCACACAGCAGACATTCACAGTATGTGAACTGACTGTGGTTTGCGCTGCCGTCGTGTGCTTTGAGTGTTGTATTCATCTTTGGGCTCCGTACCATTACGAAACACTCTTATCAGCTTTAGCTATTGTTTGTTTTTCTCCTTCGAACCATTCACCATGGTCTGAGTGCTCTATATTTTGTGGCTGCTCTTTCATTCATTTCTCATTACTGTGAGTTATAAATTACATGAACTTACAATAGTTCTCTCTCATCAGCCTGTGCTGTGTAATAAAGATGCTCAAGTGCACTTTTCAGTATTAGTCTGCTTGTGTTGCCCTTTTGAGCTCTTTGCATGTGCTTTATGTCTTATAAATTGCTGTTTTATTTTAGTGTCTCCTGTTGCTCTTAGTCTATCAATCCAATAGCATGCAGCAAAAACATGTTCTATGAAGAAGAATGAAAAAAAGACCTTTCTCAATTATTCAGCATCAGACTATAAATTGAAAACATCTTTTTAGCTTTAATTTTTTTAGTTCATGATTAGATTGACCTAAAAGCTGCAAGAGCTTCAACCCTGTCTTGTATTTCTGACCCTTGGTATGTGTTGTCTTTTTTTCCCGCCAGCCTGTCCAGGGCTTTGACTACGCCAAAAAGCACATGGGTCGGACTGATGATGCCGTCTCTGTTACTAAGGAGACGCTAGTGTTGGGTTTGCCTGTACGAGATGCTCCATTGTCAATGTCTTTGGATAAGAAGGCCCACCAGGATGGGACCGCCAGCAAGAGGCCTCCATCTGCTGACATACACAAAGGAGGGTAAGACAGTTAACCAACTCATGTATTTGTTTCAGTGTGTTCTGTCTACTGATCTGAATCAGTTTATTACTGATATACAGTGTATGTTTGTCAGTCCAACACTAAACTATCGAATTGATTTGCATGAAACTCAGTACAGATCTCCCCTGCGTTTACTGCTGATTAGAAATTGATAGCATGCCAACATGGCAAACCAAGATACTAAATTGGTTCAAGTGGAAACAGGTGGTAGCAGAACGTAATGTCTGAACCTCTGTTCAGCGCTTTGCCTCAAGCACACAGCGAATGTCTGTGAATTTTAATTCACAATCAGTATGCCGACAAAGAACATGAGAATCTTCATAATAAGCATAACATTACAGGTCCTATCCTGTCCCTGATCCTATATTATTAGTCAAATTCCAGCTGAGAATAGGCCACATACAGTCTACGTGTCAGGAAATGATTGCCTATTTACACATCCAGCAGACATGGATCAACATTCGCATTCATTGGGATTTTTCTTTGTCATAAGCCCAAACTTCACTCTCTTTTAAGGGTTCTTTTGGTTTCCACTGATTCCTGAGATCTGGCTGTTTAGCTGCTAAATGTTTCATTATGTTCACCAGCTATAAGCAAACTTTGTCTGGGTGCCATTAAGTGTACAGTATAGCCGTATAACAACAGTGCAAATGTCATGAAGAACACAAAAGAATTCATGTACAGTTGTGTGGAAAAGTGTTTGCCCCCTTCCTGATTTTTTATGTTTCTGCATATTTGTCACACTTAAATTATTCAGATCATCAAACAAATTTAAATGTTAGGCAAAGATAACCAAAATAAACACAAAAAGCAGTTTTTAAGTGATGATTTTATTTATTAAGGAAAAAAAAGTATCCAAACCTACATGGCCCTATGTGAAAAAGTAATTGCCCCCTAAACCTAATAACTCTTTGGGCAGCCCTGTCTCCTAAAAATTACGTTCGTATAGGACGAAACTACAATCCCGATTACGTTTTGATACAGGACGTATTTGTGACCCGATTACGTTTTGTGTTAATGTAATGATTATATGTTCACAGTTAACATAAATGACAAGTCGCAAATACGTTGATACTAAACGTATCAATGAAATGTTCACAGGTAACGTATTCTTGTCCGCCAAAATATCCGATCAGCATCCGGTTTTCTGTCAGCTAAAATGTCCGATGTTACATTTCAATATCCAGACATGTGAGTGTAGAGATATAAAAAATTTTTATGGTCGGGATCAGGCATCACTGCAGTGGGTTAGGGTCAGTGAAAGACTGGGGGCTGCTTAATGGATAAAAATATCATTTCACACAGTCGCTTC
>JAUMHL010000027.1:3595120-3617598 GCA_032362345.1 Sandelia bainsii | reverse complement strand
GGGTTATCTTTGTCTAATATTTAAATTTGTTTGATGATCTGAACCTTTTAAGTGTGACAAATATGCAAAAAAGTAAACAATCAGGAAGGGGGCAAACACTTTTTCACACCACTGTAAATGCTCTCTAGAGCAGCAGAGAAGTGGAAACTCGCAACTATTAAATATAATGAATGAATGCATCAGCTTTGGAACCATGTGTCATGTGTTAGTGTTTTTAAAAATCCTACCTATTCATGAAATTTTGACAAGTGAGTGAAATGCTTTTGTCAGCAGACATACTGTTCCAAGCTGGAAGCCCTGTGAAGAGGGACCCATAAAGTTCTCGAGCATCTGTTTCAGTCAGTGAAAAAGCCAGTGATAAAATCCTTTTAGCTTTTCGGCGGGGCCAGACAACAGTGTTTGTTTGAGCATCGCGGTGTTGAGCCAGAGAGAAGCCAACAGTAAGCAGTGCAGACTCTGACAGATTGACATGATCTGAAGATAAGTCCAGTGTTAACAAGGAGCTGCTCTGAGACAACAGCAGAAAATCAGGATGTAGTAAAGTGCTACTGTAGGTTTTCAGAAGTACATGTTGTAACAGCGCTGAGTTTAACACTGATTTGTGCCTGCGATGTTAGAGCAAAGAAGAATATGAGAAAGCTGAAGGAGCTTGTAAGCATGAATAAATAATTGCCATAGTAATTCTGAGCTGTTAACAGCCTAACACCTGTCTGAGCCATCGTCTGATACAAACTGCACGTATGTGTGAGCAGGAAGATTTCCTGTAAACTAATATAAGTGTATAAATGAGTATGTCTCTCATCCACTAATGAACAGGATCTAATCAAGGTTTGGAACTGACCTCAGGTTTGTAAAAATTGACTATTTAGAGATTATCAACAATTTTAGTTAAGTAAGGCGCTCTCTAATCTCACAGTCATACATGAATTGCAAATCATATTTTAAAAAAAAGCTAATTTTATGAGATTTGGAATTTTAATATATAGGTTATAGGCTAAAAATATAGAAGTGAAGATAATTTTAAGTTCAATATTCACACATGGAGTGAGGTTCATCTTTAATAATGTTCCATCAGTTTTCACCAGATGTGTTGAACAAGTGAAGGGTTTTCAGTAAGGGAGGAAACTGTGTCCTCTCATTAGCAAAAATTACCAGTGCTGGAATTTATACCACTGCACATTAATGAATGTCAAGTCTCTGCTCTCACCCACACATTTTAAAATATGTGGGAGATGTGGAATTAGACGGTTTCTTGCTACCAAATTATGCACCCCTCACTAACTTTCAGAGAACAAGACTTACAAATCCATTGGGTGGTGTGCAGATAATTATCTACAAGAAAGTGTAGGCAAAATAATTTGTCTTATAGTTAGAGAGTTAGAGAGAAAAAAACAAGTGCGATGTCCCTCTGACCCAGAACAATAACACATCCACTTAGCAGCAAACATGTTTTAACATGTTCACACTTTTACAATATGAGTCTTTGTTTCTGGAAAATGATATTACGGGATGAGACAAAATTCCAGCTCATTGATCATTTATCATCTAGAAACTGTGAAGCAGAGTTTGTATTGATACCTGTTGTTCAATATTTAAGTCGTTTGCTAAAACGTGTCGCGGATCACACACTTTTATATGTATTTAATCAAAATGTGCAAAACAGTCTTATACCCAGTAAACTCCACTATGATTGTGAGATGTGAACACTAAAAACATACAGAACACAGTGATGAAAAAACTCATTTTTAAAGCTTTCTCCTCCTCAGGATTTTCTCTACCACAAGCTACACCCTCCTACATACCCACATTCAATGGCAACATCTTCCCTTAAGGAAGTCTGGAGACATAAATGAAATGCATCATTCCTCTCTCAGAAATGCAAATTCAGAAAAAAACACATACAAGACAGAGCCTCATATCTGAAAAGGAATGGAGATGGGATTAGTTATGCTTTTCTTCTCAAGGATGGACACGTATATTTATAACCCTGGCTATAGCCACACCAGAGGGAAACATTCAGTATAACAATGATAACACTGTAACTGAGATAATCACTTTTACCAAACTGTATGCATATATGCACATACATATGCACATAGTGTGCATCTTATGGGAAGACTTTTTTCATGTAAGGCACAATAGGTTATTGTATCACCTGGGTGTACACTAATTACAAAACGAGGCAATATCTCATCCTCTAACCATTGCAGTATGGAGTGCAATGGGATAAGAGGGAAGATTTCACAGCAAAACAACAACTAAGGATGTAATTATTCTTTAAAACAGTAACAGGACAGAGAACAAGACTGCTAAAATGTGTTTCCTGTCTTCAATTACACAAGCCCAAAGAGATTTCATGCAACACATCCGAAGATAAAAGACTGAAATAAGATTTGTGTCTGAAATGACTCCCAAATGAATCCATCATTCACTTTTCCCTATATACTTTATAGTCTATATTAGACACAGAGTAGTTTACTCTTTAGCGAGGAGTAAACTTAGATTACAGATACTTGTGAATTGCATCCTCACTGGGCACTGAAAAGTTGCACAGCTACACTACTTTTCACTAGATTCCAATGTGGATTATTTTAGACACAATATCAGGCATTCAGTTCATTCACAGATGCAATGTCATGTTTCATATAATCACATAAACCATTGTTCTTTTCATCACCACCACTATAGTGAAGAAAGAGAAGCTAAAAATGTAGTAGTCAATTAAAAAACTAACAAAAACCTAAAAATGTAACGGATCACCAAAGATGTGGATTCAACCTCTGGAACCCATGATTGTCATGTTATGTTGAGATACTTCAGTCTGGGAGGGAGTGGTGGGCCAATAAATCTTTAAAACAATAAAAAAATATATACAAAAAAGAGAAATACACAAAAAGAAGCAGGGAGGAGAAACAACCTTCCTCAGAATAAACAAGTCTGATTTGTAAGAAATTCTCTCTGTACATTTTATAGCCACAATGTTTTGTGTTGCACTACGCTCCATTATTGAACTAAATACTTTTTCACAGTTTACTTTTGATCACCCATTAATTGATATGTAATCAATACTTTTCCTATAATGTAATACAAATTTTTCTGTTGCGTTGGAAGATTGTCTCGACACAGGGGTGATGTGATCAAACAAATGAAGCTGTGTTAGGAACAGGAACAATCATTTGAGCTGCAGATTGCTCTGTTGTCTGAGGAAAGGAAAAGATGCACACTGAACGCTAACCACAGGGGGAAAGTGGAAGGATGGTTTCACAGGGAGAGTATTTATTCTGCACACTGCATCCTCCAGAGAGCTACAGTCTGCGAGGCACAAAGAAATAAGAGAGGCAGGGAGATGAACATGACTTTCCAACAGTGTGATTATTGATTCTGCTGCTCCTTTCTCTGACCTTCCCAGGCAGATTTATATGGAGCACACACCACATTTCTCCCTCCATCTCTCCCTCAGGCTCTTTGCTTAATACCACATGAGTTTTGCTGTGACTTGGCGAGCCAGTGGCTGCTGCTCTGGCTGCACAGTGTGCTGTATGTGTGTGTATGTGTTCACACAGACATCGTGTTAGCCTCGCCTGCAGCTCTGTAATGTCCGGTCTCGCTGATCTGTGCATCTTACACCACCTGTAGACAGGCCTGTCACGTTGTGTAGCTGCCGCGCCTTACATGCCTCAAGGCTGTTAGTGTGTGTGTGTGTGTGTGTGTGTATGTTTAGTTGTGTGGACACATTTTTCTACGATTATGAGGACATTTTGCCTAAATGAGGGTTAAAACTTGGTTTTAAAGTTAAAGTTTAGGGTGACGTTGAGGTTAGGCGTTTAGTTATGATAATCGAGGTTATGTAAAGGGGCTAGGTAATGCATTATGTCTTTAATTATCCTCACAACTATAGGCAGACTGTGTTTGTGTGTGTGTTTTTTATGGTATGTGGGCGAAACATACATGTGCTCTGAGCCGTCTCTATCAAGGCCCTTGACTGCTGAGCAACCTGTCCAGTAATATCAGGATTACTGCACGTCCTTTATTTAACATAAACTGATTTCCTTAAATAGTGATAATAAAATGATGAATGAATAACAAACAGACAAAGAAATGTAGAATCGCAAACCATTTGACAACAACTGCAACCAGTTTATTATAATTATATTCCAAAATATGACAAAGATGTATGTGGTTACTGTATACAGTTAAATGCTGTATACTTAATTAAAAACAAATAAAGTCAGCTTTTATGAACCACAGTTGCATAATTGCTTATGGTCATTCATTTGTCTGACCACCAGCGACCAGAGTCAGAATGTAATAGGTAATTGGTTTAAAAGATCACCAGAATTTTTGTATGAAGCGATTGTTAACATTTCTTGGGAGACTCAAATGGCTAAAAATAATTGTAAAAATGACAACAAACAGACACAAAACACCCACAAAGACACAAAAAAATGACCTCTAAGACAGGCAAGCTGACCAGAAAGAGACACAAAGCAATCAGAGTTGTAAGAATTACAGAGGGAAACTGAATAGCATAAAAGAGAACTGCCACAAATCACATTGTCTGTAGAAAGGACATCCATTTCTTTACACTAAATATAGCAATGTTACTTTTAACAATGAACCATCAAATGTGACTCAACATGTACTGTTTTTTTCTTTAAAACACAGGTTTAATGAGCATTGTCCGTTTTACTGGATTTAATGGAAACAAGATCCTATTTAGCTGTTTTTCCACGAATATGGTGTTTCAGTTTGGTCAAATACCAAATCAGCCCAAAACCTGTATTGAACAGTGTTTTCAGATTTAGCTGACTTACTGAAGATGTAGCATACAAGCCTGTAAACAGGCTAACAAGCTACTGTAGCTCACACTAAAAGCCTTGAGGACTTACTGTAAGTCATTTATCAGAAGGTTATTATTGTTAGCAGTCATAACAAAGACAAGACTCATTCTTATGTTATTAAATGCTTTATTAATGTTATTCTTATAAAATGTATAATGGATTATGCTATAATTAAACTTGATTGTGTGTTGTCAGATGATGCCCTGTTTGTGTACATGCTGAGACTCACAAGCCCACCCCCACCCCCCACCCCCCGTCCCCTCTCCTCTCCTTCTTACCTCTCTCTGTTGCCATGGCTACTACAGGCGGTTGCCAAGTGAGGAGGACGGCTCAGTGTCAAGTAACGGCTCCGGGAAGCTGAACACCAGCAAGAGCTCGTCAGCCCGAAGGACGGCCACTGGCAGCAGCAGCAAGAATGGCAAGGAGGAGCTGCACAAGAGGAGCACCAACGGTGAGAAGGAGAAGGGGAGCAGAGGGAAGAGGTGGGGTTTAGAGAGAAAAAGAAAAGACAAAGAATGACTATTTGTGGGAGGAAAAAGAGGCTACTGAGAGGACAAACACACACACAGAAAAAGATAGAAAATCTGTTTCTCCTTATGTTTGTACTCACCTCATAGTTTGTCACCTAACTCGTGTACAGACCAAAGGATAATTAATGAGATGAGGGGACAGTAGCTCAGGTGATTTGGGGTCAACTACGAACCCCAGGGCCAGTGGTTTAACTCCCTGTTCCTCCTGGCTACACGTCGAGGTGTCTTTAGACAACAGAAGACATTGAAACCTCGTAGTAGCACCGACATGTACTGTCTGGCAGCTGTCCAACAACAATTTCCTCAAGGCGATCAATAAAGTATGTCATTATTATAATTATTATAATGAAGTGCACATGAACTCAGCCTCCTGCTGCAGCGTGCAACTGTCAGTGACAGTGCATACTGTCATGTGTCTTTTTAATCACACACACACACACACACACACACACACACACACACACACACACATATGGATACTAGAATACTAGTCAAATCAAAAGAGACATTTCAGATTTTTCTATTTGAGTATTTCAGTTGAGTTACCTCACTCCAGGATGCAAAGCTACACAGAGATAAAAGCCAGCCATTGCCAGTGCATATTCCTTAAGCATCAAGTTACTTTTGAGAAGAATTACAGAGGAAAGACAGGAAAGTAGGTGGAAAAAGATGTGACAGCATTCTGTCACATTAAGTATGATTCAAATCCATACAACCCACAGCATATGGTTTGAGTGTTAGGAAAATGACTAACCACTAAACCTGTGACACTCTCAACCAAGGAATAAAAAGCACATACACTGTGCAGCTGTTACAAACAAATTAGCACTGTAATTTTAAGCAAAGGATTTATAGTCCCATACAAAACTATTGGAAGGGCAAGGACAATTCATTTGTTTTTTCTGTACACTGAAGACATTTGGGTTTATGATCACATTTGGGTCTATAGTATTTACAACTAGATACATTAAAAGACATAGAACATAGCAGCTTTTGTATCAGAATACCCACATAGCACATAGTTTAAAATGTAAATTATATTAGGTAGCAAGTGCCTTGTTTGCTATAACTGCACAAAGCCTGCGACTCATTAGCGCCGTTTCTGCTGCCAATTTAACCATATTGGTTTGGTGGGGTCATGGTTGATTCGTAACTACCAAGTGTTTCAGCAGTTATCTCCATCTATTCAGTATTAGTCTGGGGTCAATTATAAGATACCCTTTATAAAGATGTTACAAGCTGTATAGCTTATAACGCCTTTATAAAGCTGTGTAGCTTTATTAATGTTTCATCAGTCACATGTTGTTTGTGCCAGCAGGTTATTATAAGCAACACTTACGTGTTATAGTTTGCCAACCTGTAGTGGCTGTAGTAAATAAGGACTTTCCCACAGGAGACCAATGTTCAATTCCTTGTATATTATCCATGACCGTGTCAGTGTTAACCATGTGTTTATCCTGTATCCTGTAATGTTAAGTAAGTACTATTTTAAACCAAATCACTATGTTTTTACTAAATCTAACCAAGTTGTCTTTGTGCCTAAACCTAACTAAAATACATGAGTTTCCCGATATTATCTAGTTTTCCTGCTTGCTCAGATTTGTAGGAAAAGATTATGATAAGTGACATATTCTCATCACGTTTCTCGCAGTGTGGCCACAGCTCTGGTACCACTTTCAAGGGCGTTCTTCAAGTTATATATTTTTTAACTTAAAGCTACTTTATGTAACTTTTCTCTAAAAAATGTATAAATAATATTCTTATAAACACACAGTATCTTAATTTGGAGAGTTACTGACAGAGGCTTCTGTAACCAAGACTCACAGAACAACCTGGCAGCTGTATAGATGAGTGTAAGAAGACTGTAGGCTGCACATGAGTTAGTCTAGAGTACCTGTTATCAGCGGTAGCAGTAACTCTACTGCATCTTTGATATCCAGCATATTACCATCAGAACTGGTGGCCTAAACATAACTTTGATCAGTGATAAAGCTGCAACATTGCTTCTGTTCAGTGACATTCTACGACAATGTGATTTTCATTCTCTTTTGCATCAGCAAACCGATGTTCAGTCATTTGCGTGATTTATACTGTTTATGCAAGCGAATGAATGAATACCCAAAGGAGAGGATGAGTAATTGTTTCATTTTCTCATTACTGTTCACAGAGAGCTGGAGATGGACAGCAGTAGTGTTTTCAGAAAAAGGAGAAGGAAGGAGAACAGACTAAATGGAAGATTAATAAAAATGAATAAATCCAACCAGAAATACAGATGTGCGATTCAGAGAAGAAGAATGCACGCAAAATCAAATAAAACAGACTAAAAGATTAAATAAATCAAACAATGACTTGAGTAAAATCAAACTGGTAGGTCACACTTTATTACAGCCAGCTCGGCTCAACGTGGTGGAGGGAAGGAAAAGTTAAATTTTATTTGATGTAATTAGCTCGGTGTTGTTATAACACGAAAATGCTCAAACAATTTTCTTCCTGTGCGTCAGTTAAGGTTTTCACAATAATCCCATATAACTCAAGATAAAAACATGCTAAGCTAATAAAATCTGCTGCTAACATCAGGCTATAACATATACGACAGGAATTCTGGAGGATGCTGATGGACAAAGAATGGCTAGCCAACTATAATGACCTGCATAATCTTGACACAAAGTGAAACTTGGGTGTTAAGCTAGGCAACATAGAGATGCCCCAGCAACCAACACAAGAGCAGTTATTACCAGGTCCAGTGTCCTAGTGTGTTATTTAGAAAGTTTTCCACCTTTGCCAATATTAAGATGTTCAGTGTCTAAACCTCTGTCAAGATCTGTGATCGAAAGCTCTATTAATACAGCTACACATCGAACAAGCAAAGCCAGCTTTCCAATTTAATTCAGTTTATTTACATAGCACCAAATCACAACAAAAGTAATCTCAAGGCACTTTACAGTTTAAGAACTTATGGAATATAATTATAGAATAATACAGAAAACCCAACAGTCTCACTTGAGCAGCACTAGGCGACAGTGGAGAGGAAAAACTCCCTGTAACGGAAGAAACTTCCAGCAGAACCAGGCTTAGGATGGGCGGACATCTGCCTCAACCAGTTGGGGTGAGTGGAGAGAAAACAACAGAGCGAAAGAACAACAACAAGCAGCAGACAAAACACTGGGCAGGATGGCAGGGCCAATAACTAGCAAACTGGAATCATACAGCTCCGAAGCCAGGGATACCTGCAGAGAGGTACAGGGAGAGGGAGACAGAGAGGGAGAAGCACAACTACGGGAGAGAGAAAACAAGTCATTACTTATTGCTCCAACAGCAAGAATGCCCACTTGACTTCTGTGTCCTTTAGCTCTCACCAAAAAGGTGTGTTAATGTAAGGGGAAACGTTCAATAGAGGAACAGACTGCACATGTACCGCTGTCCACAGTGAGGGGTCAATAACTGAACTGTAGAGCGAGCCAAAGCCCAACAAGTCCTGCTTTTTGGTTCTTTGAGGAATGTTTTGTAGCAAAAGAGTTACCAAAGGTATTGGAAACTTTCTTTTACACCATTATGGAAATAGGTTAAAATTAAAACCAATGTATAATAGTGGTGTGTGTGTGGGAGGATTAGGCCAGTAAAGGATATTATCTCATACTTATCTTTTTTTAATGTCTCACCTCTATATTATTTGTAGGATTATTCAGCATCATTGTAGTATACATCGAAAAAAGTACATTATGATAAAGGACAACATGTACATCAGTTGTAGATGCTGCAGGTAAGTATAGGTAGTGTT
Source organism: Sandelia bainsii (assembly GCA_032362345.1). Lineage (NCBI taxonomy): Eukaryota > Metazoa > Chordata > Actinopteri > Anabantiformes > Anabantidae > Sandelia > Sandelia bainsii. Next base: position 3,608,449 of record JAUMHL010000027.1, on the reverse strand, counting down.
ACACTTATGTTGTAGAGTGTCTTCATTACTTTATTTTCTATTTCTTCTTTAAGCACAAATATACAAGTCTGAAAACAAGTCAGTTCTGTGTAGAGAGAGAGTTGCAGTTGAATCAGTATTAGCTCTGGGATATATTTTTCACAACAGGGACCACTTTATATAAAAAAGCTAACCATGCAGAGCAATGAGAAGGATGAGAGACTGCAAAAGGTCAGATGTATCTGTGATCTGTAAGATGAAAATGAAAGTATTTTATATGTAAGAAAGCTCATCTTTAAACATATATTATAGCAATAAATACTGTGCAGTAGATGACTTGTCAACAAGCAGATTGCCCATTGAGTCACAATATTTATCTCACTGTGTACTGAAAACACTTCTGAAAAATGTCCTTAGTAACAGTTGCTGCAAGTCATATCATTCCAGTAGTACGATATTTAGTATACTATTATAGTTCTTTCTAGGAGCCACTAAATCCTGAATAAGGAATTGTGTATTTTGACACCACTCAGGTGTTCCTGTTGACATGTTTGATTTAAACAAATTTGTTGTGATCATAGTAGACACTGGAGAGCACTTCATGGCAGCAGCCTGTGTTCAGAGCACATGCTTTTTCTAAACATTTACTGTCATGGTTTCTGTTCCGGTTCACAGCATCTCCTGCTCATGACACCACCTGTCCTGACCTTAACTCTCACGTCTTGATAGGCTGTGCAGAAACAGCAACAAATAAAACAGGCTGAGATGCAGCCAGGATGAATGGTGGCAGTGTGTGTTTGGAGCTGAGTTAATGGCAGACTGTTGTAGCCCTAGAGCAAAGCAGACTGCCATATGATGTCAGGCAGGCAGTGAGTCACAGTGGACCCAGTACAACACAACACTGTCCATCTGCTGGCACCCCCCCACTGCACATAAATATAGAGAGCTGCATGTACTGTAAAACGCAGAGGACGTACCACATACAGCTGTCTTCTCATTAGGTGTAAACAGCACAACGCTGCTGTTGTGAGATGTGTTTTCAGAAATCCGGAGACATGGGACACACAATTTCTAATGTATTATTGCTGTATTTTGGAGTGCATGGTAGCAGAGTAAGGCCAATTTAAGCATGGAAACAACAAGAAACAGCAGGAAACAACTGCACCTCCAGCCACCCCTTCATCAAGCTGGTCAAGTTTGTTGCTGATAAAACTTTCCTAGGTCTCACTAAAGGACAACAGTGAGTCAGCTTACAGGAACAATGTGTCACAACTGGCATCATAGTGTACAAAAAAAACAGACTGAAGCTTAATGTGAACAAAACCCTGAAGGTGATCGTGGACTTGAAGTCTGTACCCAGTTCTATCAAGTACTCATCACATCTATCAGTGTGTGGTACCCCGTCTCCTCTGCCCACACCAAATTAACCAATTATGCAAGCAGGCAACCGGTTCACATGACAGGAGCTAGTGTCCATAGAAGAACTACATGAGACAGTAGGAAGGTGAGAAAGGAAATGCTGGACCACTTACTTCAAAAGCATTAACATATTTTCCTCAAAATCCGCATCACCATGTAATTAACATTAGTAGTCAAACTTTTGGAGTTTTGAATATTGGACACATTTTCCAAAAAGAAAATGCTGATACACGTGACAGGCAACACTAATCAGCAGCTTTCAGTGATGCTATCGATCAGGAAACTCAGTGTCTTGTCTTTATAAAGACAGGAAATGAGGACAGCTCAGCTGGCTCTGCACATAACCACCCATTAAAAAACCTACATTGACATTAAACTCACTTTTTGTGTTTATATTAGATTAGATTTAGATTAGATTACAGATTAAATAAACAACATATAATGAATTTATTAATGAGTTTTGAGGTGTTGGTAACATCCACCTGTGTTACTACCTTTAGACAGAACCAGGCTTGCTGCCCCTGTTTGTGGTCTTTGTGATAAGCAAAGCTAATTGGTTTTTGGTTTTCTAGCTTCATATTTACCACACAGACATGACTGGGTATTCATCTTGTTATATAATCCTCTGCCAGAATGCAAATAACCACATTTCCCAAAATGTAGTTTTAATCCTTTAAATACACTCTAACAGGACGGGGCACTCATTTTAGGGCTACAATACTCCTACAATACAATACTGACACACACACACATACAAAGTTTACCAATTGCACAGAACTGCTGTGACTGGCTATATTTACAAGCCTTTTCCTGCTGTATGATAGTTACTCTCACAAGGTTGAGCAAACTTGCTGTGTGATAAATTGGTACAATGTGCACTAACCTCCACTGAATGACTATCTGTGACTGTTTATTAACCCATTTGTTCTTCTCTTCTTGTCAGACCCGTATGAAGACCATTCAGGCTCTCTGCGTCTCATCACCATTAAACCCATGACGGCCCAGCCAACCTACTCTTACCCTTCCTCCTCCTCCCACAGCCAAGACTCTGTTGTCCTCAATGGGGAGGTGAGTCTGTGGACACACACAGTGAAATTCTTTTTCTATGTTTGTAAGCTGCTAATTCTCTGAAGAACTGTGATGAATTGTCTCAGGTTTACGTCATACTAGCATGGAGGGATGATTTTCTCAGTGTTCTCCAACCAGGATTTATGGCATTAACACACAAATACATGATTTATCAGAACAACAAACAACATAAGTATTACACATCCACACCTGATATCTCAGACCCAATATGCTAATTTCCCACAACATAATGTGCACACACTTTCAAGGCTTTGCCACACTCAGCTGTGAGGTGAGTCTACAGTGTTAACTAGTGCATCATCATCATCATGAGTCACACAGATACATGTAGTACAGCAGCATTTGGTGATGTAGCACTGCAATTTTTCAGTCATATTGTTTGGCTTACAATTGTTGATGCTTTATATGATTCCCAGACATGAGTACTTGTAACAGTGCATACCTCTAACTGATGATGTTACATAGGTTTATTATTGTTAGCGTGTTTCATGACTAATAAAAATCTATAATATTGTTATATTATGCATTTAATCTTGAAACCTGCAAGTAGTAATTAAATGGTTGAGTAGGCTAAAAGTAATGGACAAACAGTTGAAGAGATCAGCCAAAAGTAACTAGGAAATGGTTAAATTAGCTGAAAGTAAAAAATAGTACTGATAGAAAACTAAAAGCTTTAGTGATATGATTGTAAACTTCTCCAGTCAGTTGTATGAACAAACATTGTAAGAATATCCAATAGTGTCAAATAACCTCCTGTTTCTATCAGGCAAAAAAGGTTGGAAACCATTGATTTATGTTACATTCTTCAGTTTCAGGTGCCTGTTATCCTGCTCCTCCACTGTTGTAATATTATCATAACATCTCCTGTGGGACATATTGCACTGTTACCTTTTTAGCTGCAAGCTGAATGTAGAAAATGAGAGAGAGATGAGGGCGGAGTTAGTGAATCTGGAAGTACAGATGATTAGTAAGGAGGAAGTGAGGGCAGATATGAAGCGGATGAAGACTGGAAAGGTGGTTGGCCCAGAACACATACCTGTGGAGGTATGGATATGTCTAGGAGAGAGGGCAGTGGACTTTTTGACCAGGTTGTTTAACACAATCTTGGAGAGTGAGAGGATGCCCGAGGAATAGAGAAGAAGTGTACTGGTACTGATTATCAAGAACAAGGGTGTTGTGCAGAACTGTGGGAACTACAGAGGGATAAAGTTGATGAGCCATACCATGACGCTATGGGAAGGAGTTGTTGAAGCTAGGTTAAGAAGAGAGGTGACGATCAGTGAGCAGCAGTATGGCTTCATGCCGAGAAAGAGCACTACAGATGCAATGTTTGCTCTGAGAGTGTTCATGGAGAAGTATAGAGGTCAGAAGGAGTTGCACCGTGTCTATGTGGACCTAGAGAAAGCATATGAGAGGGTACCAAGGGAGGAACTGTGGTACTGTATGAGGAAGTCAGGAGTAGCAGAGGAGTATGTGAGAGTGGTGCAGGACATGTATGAGGACAGTGAGACAGTGGTGAGGTGTGCGGTAGGTGTGACAGATGGGTTAAAGGTGGGGATAGGATTACATCAGGGATCGGCTCTGAGCCGCTTCTTGTTTGCAGTGGTAATGGACAGGTTGACAGATGAGATCAGGCAGGAGTCTCCATGGACTATAATGTTTGCAGACGACATTGTGATCTGTAGTGAGAGTAGGGAGCAGGTGGAGGTATGCTCTGGAGAGAAGAGGAATGAGGAGGAGGACACAGAATACCTGTGTGAATGAGAGGGAGACAGGTGGAAAGGTGAACATGCAAAGAGTAGATATAGTGAAGGTAGATGAGTTTAAATACTTAGGGTCAACCATACAAAGTAATGGTCAGAGCAAAAAAGAGGTGAAGAAGAGAGTGCAAGCAGGGTGGAGACGAGTGTCAGTGTGTGACAGGAGGATAGCAGCAAGAGTGAAAGGGAAGATTTACGAAGCAGTAGTGAGACCTGCTATGATTTATGGTTTGGAGACGGTGGCACTAACAAAGAGACAGGAGGCCGAGTTGGAGGTGGCAGAGCTGAAGATGTTAAGATTTTCATTGGGAGTGACCAGGATGGACAGAATTAGAAATGAGTACATGAGAGGGACAGATCATGTTGAGCAGTTTGGAGACAAAGTTAGAAAGACAAGGTTGAGATGGTTTGGACATGTGCAGAGGAGGGATAGTGAATATCCTGAAGGAAGACCTCAGAGGAGGTCCATGGATGTACTGAAGGAGGACATGCAGACAGTTGGTGTGACAGAGCAGGATCCCGATTCTGAATTGAGAAAGCCCTCTGGAATGGAGGGTGAAACGTCTTAAAGGAACTAAAACAAGTCCAGTTGCCACTGAAAAACCATTTTTGGGATAACCATGACCTGGATGACTGAGAATCTTCACAGACACAGAGCAGGATGCTAGGGATAGGGTGAGATAGAGGCAAATGATCCGCTATTGTGACCCCTAAATTGAGCAGCCGAAAGAAGAAGAAGCTGTAGCTGCAATCAGCATACATCACATACCTCTTCTCTAGTTCTAATACCTCAACCTCTCTGCAGCCGAGAAATCAGTACACAGGCTGATGATAAATTATCTCTCAATCTGAAAATCCCCTCTGGGTTTTCCAGTTCATCTGCAATTGATTGGTGTACATTAGCAGAAAATATCAAGTTTAGGGTGTGACACGTGTGATTATTGGAGTAGAGGGAATGTTTGTTAATACACATTACTCTGTTGTAGCACGGGAAAGAAAAGCCAAAAACAGGTTTTGAACATTTCATCATAAAAAATCAGTTGGTTGCCCTCAAGTGTACCGAAACAGGAAAATATGTATTTTTGTCGTTTGCAGGCAAACCATGGTGGGTTGAAACAAAAGTCAGACATTGAGCACTACAGGAACAAACTGCGTCAGAAGGCCCGGAGGAAGGGCTACGGAGAGTTCTCTCTGTCTGAGAACAGCAGCCATGGTTACAGTCATCGTGACACCAGGCACAGTCGACACAACAACGGAGGCAAGGAACCAATGACTGCAGAAGAGAAGAGGGCCTCCTTTGCAGGATGTCATAAGAGGTATGGGAGTAGGTACTGACAGGGTTCAACAGATACAAGAAAACACTGACTTTATTTTGATGTACATCATCCTCAAAATGTCCGTGAGTCTTTAATCGGAACCATCTTTAAATTATACCCTGCAGGTGGTTAAACAAATCAGCAGAATTTGTGTAAAAATGTTTGACAATCTCAAAATTAAAGGATTAGACATCAGTGTCTAAGCACAGTCCCATTTCATTATAGAAGTGTATAAAACAATTCTATTTTTGTTCCATTTCATTTCATTATTATTTAAGCAGTAAACGATTAAATTAAGTGCTTTACAACTGGCTGGTATTGTTCAAACGTATCTTATTTTTATGGAACCATTTTAGGAAAATTGCATTTTTTGTTAAATGAATAAAATATTAGATAAATTGTATTTTTTTTCACAAAGAATTGTAGATCTGCTGCTGTAGAGCATAGTTGCTTAGCAACATGTAAGCAGTGAGTGACTTTTGGTACATTAATATTTTACATTTCATAGTGCCTTTTGCTTCTCTTTGTCTTTGTCACTAACTGATTAAACACATTCAGCCTTTACATAGTTCATGAATACTTTTATTTTCGTCATTCAGAAAAGAAGAAAACAAAAGCACACAGTTTTCTGAAACCTAAAATCTGCTGATGTTATACACAGTTTTATTGGCAGGTAATATCTGGGATTCAACGTGCCAAAACATCAAATGTTCACATTTAGTCATTTTTGTTGGTTAGGATTTAAAAGTTTTGTTCAGCTCAAGTTGTGATGTAATGGACCTGATTTTGGGGACTATTACATGTGGTGTTGACCATAACAAATGTTGTCAGGGAAGCTAACAACACATTTTTGGTAAGAAGTTGACTTTAAAATGTCCATTAGTGTCTAATTTCTCCAGATCACCTTGTTAAATTACCAACAGTGGTGCTCTATCATTCTCTGACATGTCCTCTTCTGTTGATGTGTCTGTCATGTAACCCAACCACAACCCTCGCTCCTCCCTCACGGAGCTGCTGCGGTCTGCACACAATCATCACATCGAATTTTTAAAAATACTTTAGATATAGTCAGAGAGATTCATTGCGTTGTACTAACACTGCAGCTATTGAATATTATTGTATTTGAGTATTCTATCAATTACTTCACTGATTAATCGAGTAATCAAATAATAAATCATTTTTGCTTTATTAAAGAGCAGCAGTAAATATACAGAAGAGAAAATGAGAGAGGTCTGAGAGAAGTGAACAAATAATTGGTTTTCTTTTTAGGAAAATCTATATTTTTATTGCAGACAAACAATATTATTTAAACCCATTTGGTGCGTTTAAGGGCCATTTTACTTTCTGGGTTTTACGAAAACATTTTTTTTAATGGAAATACTACTACTAATACAAATATTAGTAGTGATACAAAATATCAGTCTCCCAAACATGATTTTTAAATTTCTGTCCAAACCCAGCCCAAACCCTTTGGTACCGTTAGGGTCTAGGATTTTCAAACTTTCTTTCTTTAAATCATCTAAAGATATTAAATGCAAAATGTCCAGAATGACCCTTTAATATGTTCTTTAAATGTCCACTAGGTACTCTCACCCACGGGAGCCCAACTATTGGAGCAGACAGTCTCTGAGCAGCCCAAGTCCAGTGGAGACAGAGATGGACCTGCTGGTGCTGAGAGAAAGATCCAGGAGGGGCATCCGCAACAATGGCTATGATGTGAGTAACTAGACCTTCTGATGAAAACCAAATCAGCGTTCTTTAGACAGTTTTATAACACTGAGGAGCAGAGCTCATGAACATGTCAGATGCAGGAAACCGACAGAGTTATAAAATTGTTTTTAAGAAGAGATTTAGAAATTTCAGTGATTAGAAGCAAATAACACTATAACCTCTCTAGGCTTTAACCATGACCAAAGGTCTGTAAGCGGAGGATGTGAAGGATTTATTGCTTCAGAAATTCAGAAAAATACCCAGCAGCAAGGCCATGCAAAGCTTTGAAGAATTTTGAAGTTGGATCCTGTAACAATCTGTAATACAGCAGCTCAGGTCCAACCTCTGACCAGGTGATTCATACACAGAAATGATGAAACCGTGGATGAATTCTCCTTCTTCCAAGTGGGCCACATGATGACTGTGGCAAGGTAAAGCTCTGCCACTTTGTCAAACTAATAATAATCTTCTGACAGAGTTTATAACTTGAATCCTTTCTTTCCCTCCTTTGCTCTAACTCCAATCTGAGCTCACACTTAGAGAATTAACAATCTACCTTTGGATGAACTTTATAATCCTGCAGCGAAAACAGGGAAATAAAGACAGAGAAGAAAGGAAATGACCAAAAGATTAGAAATCCCTCACCGTAACCACAGGAAAAGATGGAGAAAAGAAGAAAGACGGTGAAAGAAAGAGATAAAACGGGGACAGATAGAGAGTGAGTGAAATCTCTTAATGCTGCTTCTCTGCTGTGCCGCAGTAACAGCATCAGCCGTGCTACCTACCTGAATGTCAATGACTCTGAATATGATTATAGCCTATTCGTGGATTCAGATGGGAGGTTTGATAGTGGTTAATGGGTTTAGATGCACCAAACTGTTTGGAACAGCATGCGGAGAACAGAGTATATGGGTTTATGTGCATAGTAGGTAAGTATCTTATCAGTTTGACTTTCATGCTTTTAATTGTTGCTCAAAGGAAGCGACTGTACTGTACTGTGTCTATCTGAGTTTGGGGCAATAGTTGGTTTGCCTGCTTCAGTATGTGTGTGGGTATGCAGTGTGTTATGGCTATGTATTAATCTTTAGTTAAATCCTGGTATGATGATATGATGAGATTGTTTTATCTTATTACACTGTTCTGTTGTCCAGATTAATTAATCAGAGCAAGCTGTAATAATAAAATGACAAAATTTGTTATTGAAGTTCCTGTTACACGTCTGAAGTGTCTTGTATGACGCAAGTCAATTAAATTAAGAGTAACGTTAATTTAATTATTTTCTGTTACTTTCCACATATATTATTCCTAACACATTCCATACAAGACGGTGTATGTCAATATTAGAACAATATTCTGTTTTTAAATACTGTAATAAGTAATTTCAGCCATATCATCCATCTTACAACTTTAGTGTATATTACATCTGACATGTTTTATTGTGTTTCCCAGCTACAGGTATTTGTAATCTAGTAGTTACCACAGTGTATTTTGAAAGATTGTGGATTAGAAAGAACAGAATTGGTATTCGTTAAAAACAGGTGTATTAACATATTTGTGTTTTGAAGGAGAGTAAAAACATTTTCACATGTGGAGGGACTAAGCTGACTTTTCATATATGTATTATAAAATAGCCATCATGTAGTGAATTTTCTGAGCTTCTCCAAGTGGCAGTAGTACTGCAAATCTACTGAAAGCACCTATCACCAGCTAAGCACCATCAGTCACTGTGTCCTGTGTGTGTAAAAACTACTCTTATAACTTCTATATAATTAATACAGTTGAATTAAACCCAGTTTGGAACATGACAGGTGTTGCTGAAAAAGAGAGAAATCAAAAAGCCAGTGTTTTGGTAGAACAGTGATAAAGCCAAAAAATGTATGAAAATGTATTGCATGTTACTGTAAATGAAATACTTAAACTACAGGAGGAACTGGTTCCATAGAGGATACATGAATGCAGATTATACCTGATGATAGTTAGGATTTCCTTACTTACTTCCTTACTTTCCTGATTTGGAAACTGGAGATCTGTGCAGCTTTCTCTGCGATCTTCTGCTCCTGACCATCTTCACTTAAGGCACAAACTGATGAAAGCAGCCTTATTTTAGCTGAGTGCGTGTACTTCCCTCACAGGGAGAACCAGAACCGTTTGAAGAGACCAACGTGGACCGTCTGATGAGCTCTTTGGGTTATGGAGGTGGATCCACTGGTACCGGGAACGGCAGCCTGGGGGTGAAAGCTCACCGTGGCTCCGACTCCTCCACACTCAGCTCACAGCCATCCATTGACGAGGTCCGCACGCAGATGCATATGTTGCTAGGCAACGCCTTCAGCCTGGCACCTCCGGACCACGACCCACCTTCCCCTCCAACTAAGTAAATTCGTATTTTTCACAGATGATTTATTTCTTAGCACATCTGCATGATTTACAGTATTGTGTAGGAAAGAAAAGAGAGCGAGACCCTGACACACAGCTCAGTCGACCTCCGTGGAAGTGAAAATATCCCACTCTGAAGCTGTTTTTCAGAAAGTACATACTGTACAACAGCTTCTTTTTGTTAACTTTCTTGTCTCTCATTAGCAGCCACCACCATCACCACCACCATGCCCACAGTGCTTACAACCCTTCCCACACCAGCCACTACAGTGAGGGAGTGACCAGTGCCCCGGGCACCATGAACCATCCGTGTGGAGGCAGGCAGAGGAGCACAGGCTATGAGGACATGCACCAGTGTAGCCTGCCCAAACCAGTAAGCAATACACAGATGTTAAAGGCATATGTGCAGTATCTAAGTCTGCAGATATTTGCCCAGGGTTTGAGATAACTGTCTCTCATTTATCAACCTCCACTCCAATACAATGAAGGATGATAGAATTTCATATGTGGTGCTCACAGCACTGAAAAATTTAGTGTGTCATTGTGCTGTGTGCAACTTACTGAACATGGAAAAGAGAAAGAAAAGAAGCCACCCTCCCTGGCTGTGGCCACAAGAGGAAAACTGGACCTAGATTGAGCAAGAGAAAAATCTGAGTGATGGAAAAAAAAAACAGAAAAACTTCAAGACAGATCAAATCTGACCAGATGCACCATGTGCCACTTTCTGAACTAAAGTCTGCTCCATGGCAGAAGACGAAACACAACATAAGACAATGACTTGTGGGTAGATGAAACAGAAAAGAAAGCTGTTTGGTAAGTGACATCAGCTCTATGTTGACAGAAGAAAAGAACACCATCCCTACTGTACACCATGGTAGTGGATCTGTTATGTTATGGGATTGTTTTGCTGCATCTGCTACATGATGCTTTCAGTATCTGCAGGGCGCAATAAGATTAGAAGATAAGCAAGTTATTCTGGAGAGATACATACTGTCAGAGAACCGTGCCTCCATCACAGGTCACGGCTTCTCCAACAGGATAATAATAGAAAACATATACTTAAAAGCATGGAGGAGAAGAAAGAACTGATCCGTTCTGAAGTGCAATGTGCAATGAGCATCTGTGGAAAGAGGCGAAAGTCACAGTTAGGAGGGGACATGATTTGCTCAAGAAGAATTGAGAAGTGTAGAGGAAAAAATCAGTGCGACAAAATGTGACTAAAATATTAGGTTAAGTTAAATGAGGGGAAAGAAAAGAAAAAAAATGTATAGGTAAATATGGAATAGGGTACAGTATTAGCACATTTAGACATGTCTGTATCTGTGGGTTACATTATGTGCAAACTGACGAAAAACTAATTTGCGACTTCCTTTGCAAATATCCTTTAAAATGTTTATGCACAAACACTTGCACAGAGAGTTTGAACATTCAGAAAAGCTGCCACTGATCAACAAGGGAGAAGCTTTACAGAGATTAAAGAGACTGAGCACTGAACACCCACCAACAAATAAAGTTGCCTCGTGCTGCTTGAATTAGTATGTGCGTCAGATCCTCCATGTTGTCCTCTAATCACACACACATCTGATTCTCTAGTCCGCTATTTGTCAGGATTGTTCCTTCATCTTGCATTTTAAACTTTGGATTGAGGCTGTGTTGTATATTGTGTGTGTTGCCGTTTCTGCAGGGGTTCCGGTTCACCCAGCTTCCTGACATGGGCATCGGTTCTCCCCCGCCCTTGATCCCGTCAAGACCAGGACCACCACCTGGAGCCTCTTTACGACGGTACCCTCCACACTGAAGCAAATATGGACTAATACGTACATGCACTTCAATAAGAAAAATGTATTAAAGCATCATGAAACATAATGAATAGTTAACAAAGACCAGTGTGTACCTGTTCTTGATACAGACTAAAGAAAATGTTCTTGTTAGTGGAAAGTGCACAGGAGAAAACAGCATGTAAACACAGAATATTAACCAGCATCATTTGTGAACTGACTGCCCTCCACATCCACTCCAATCTGTGCCGCTCACTCCTCTCCCAGGCCCATATGTTAGCCTGCATCATTTGAACCTAGCAGCATCTTCATTTGAATGCTGCTGCTGTGTGCACCGTGTTGCTGGGCACTTAAGCACTGCAGAGAGTGAGTGACTGTTCAGCTGGTTTGGGGTTGCTTTGAGGGACATGTTCGCCATCTAGTGGATGCACAGGGAAAACAACGCTCACAGGTTCCAGCTATGATGTGCTGTAGGCTCAGAGGAACAATGTGCAAAGACTCAAAGTGCAAAAAATATATAATTTTGATATCATTTAGATATAATAAATAAGTATAGTAGTAAAAGAGTATTTCATATAACAGAGACAAACCTGATATAAATCTGCAATTATTACTAATTTCAGTTTGAATTATGCAACCAATATTGTTGCTATAAAACCAGAAGCAGACATGTTTTAGTAGTTAATCATTCAGCTCGTCACACATCAGCTGCGCTTTGCCCTCTGGTAAGAAGAGTGCTGCATGTTAATTCCTCTTTAATATGCACTGTGAGGCATTAGTGTGCACAGTGCATTATGGTTCTGAGCTCTGGCAGTCACATTATCTGTCCTCTGGCCCTTTTACTCTAGTGTAACATTGTGTACAGTAACTGGTGCTCTGGTGCAGAACAGCAATAAAAAACACTCTGGAGAACAGACAGAGCTAAGAGTTTTCATATAGTGATGTCATCTTGGGGCCAACTTTTCAAATGCCCTGAAGTTTTTTACCAGAAACCAGAAGGAAAGTGTCAAAACTGTTGGATTTTCTGTTTATTCTTATTAACAACATGAATGTCTACATGCTATTTCATGACTTCATTCTGTCTAGGGGGGAAATACTGAACTTTCAGAATTTTTGTTGGTCTAACAGTGTAGACATTTAAATACATTGAGTCTAAATATCCTGCGATGAGCATATAAAATAAGAAAATGTAGCATTTGAAGGAAAAACTAAGATCATTTTGAAATGCAAAATATGACAATGTAGACCCAGTACTGTTCGAATCCTATCAGTTTGGATTCGCCTGAAACTCCAGCAATTGGTCTCCTCAGTTCCCAGATGTTTCCAGACTGAAGAGGGGATGCTACACCGTGGTAAATGTGGCCCTGTATCAACTTTCTAGAGACGTGTTGCTGCCATCAATTAAAAATTAACTTTTTTTCTTCAAATTATATTTTCTCTATTTAAACATTCGATGTTCTGTTGTAAATAAATGATGGGTTTATGAGATTTACAAATCATTGCATTTTATTTTATGTAGATTTCACACAGCGTATGAACTTCTTTGGAAATGGGGTTGTAGTATGTGTGCTCTATACAAAACCTCTTATGCAAACTATTAACAAATGTTAGACAATTTTATCTGTTTTGCAACTTTTTGGGTTTAAATGATCACTGTCATGTCAATGTCCTTCAGAAACTGTAGCCTCTCCTTGTTATTTTAATTTTCATTACTGCAGCATTACAGCCTCACGGTGACGACATTGATGGACTGACAGACTGCATCACAGATTACATTAATTTCTGTGTAGAAACCCATGTACCCACAAAAACTATTCACTGCTTCCCCAACAACAAGCCCTGGGTCACCAAGGATATCAAATCTATCCTGAATGAGAAAAAGAAGGCGTTCAGGTCTGGTGA
>JAUMHL010000027.1:3569665-3582043 GCA_032362345.1 Sandelia bainsii | reverse complement strand
GTAGGTCTATGGTAAAGATTTTTGCGCCCCAAAGGAACAGGAAATACGTCACACGACCGTTCAGTCGCGGTAAACGATTGAAAGAACATTTTTAAACTACACTTGAATGGAGATTATACACAGTACTCATGGTCTGTATAATGTGTAAATTGTTTATTTAAATTTTCATGTTTTTTTTTTATTATTTTATGTGATTCCTATCTTCTTCTTCTTCTTCATGTGAGACAGGTGGGGCGGCGCTCCAGCGCCCTCTATTGACGAGCCGCCACTGCAAACTGTAGCTGTAAAATAAAGGTGGTGCAATAAAAAGTGCAAAATTTAGGCAAAGGACAAGTACCTTAAAAAATGCACTTACAGTGAATAAGTAACTTTTCCATCACTGATAAGAACGTTCAGCTCTTTCAGCATAGATACACAACGTCAGAGAGAAAAGCTGGCACTCTTGTTAGTCATGAAATCTGTGTGGTCAAATCTCTCCTCAGTCGTGCTGATAAATCCCGTCGAGTTCATACAGAGTTCAAGTTTACACAGTGTCAGGTTCAGCTGCACATTCGACTCTGGTATGTCAGATAAGACTCCGAGTCCCTGAAGACGAAAACAGAAACGTATGAGAAGAATGATATTCTCCTTGACAGAGTGATCCTTGATCTCACCATCACCTTTACATTGCTGACAAAAATCCATTATTTTGCATTTTTCTCACCTGAGTTCCCATAGTGATATGTTTTTGTACGCTCCTTGTATTAAAGCAACAGTGGAACCATCAAAAAAACAATATATGAGATTTATCATTCTATATTAGCATAGTGTTGCTTTATGTCACTCAAAAAGGAGGTAGCGCATTTCTTTGACTTTAAAGAGTTGCTTTGCCCAAATCTACACATAAAAAACATTTTTGCCTCACCATTCAAGTAGTTTTTGTGCTGATACATCGATGTCTGTCTCCACTCCAGTACAGGTTTCTATTTGTTCTTTATATAAGTGCAGTGCTGTAAGTGTGGCATCTAGTGAAGTTCTTAAAACCCGCACCAGGAACTTGCTTTGAAAAATAAAATCACTCATGACACAATATGGCATGAAAAATGAAAGAAAACGTTAACAGTTATTGTATTATAATCATTACCAGTGGCAGTCGTAGCATTATATTCCTAGTCTCCATTCCCTTCTCTCTCTCTCTATGTGTCCCACTCTTGTGGCGGCTCCATGTTGTGTTTCTACAACACAAAGCTAATAACGCAGAGCGAGGGGAAACAGCTCCAACGGCCACCATGCAGCAGCGGGGAAAAAGAAAAGCAACTACTGCCAGTAATGAGGGATTTATTACAGAGGAGAATCGCTTTGTTGTGTGTGTGAGTGTGTGTGTGCATCCATATGTGTGTGCTCTAATAGTCACCAGAAACAAACACAAACACAAACATTCAGATGGATTAAGAGAGGAAACAAGGCCCCATAATTGCAGGAAGGAGGTAAATGGATTCCTCTGGAGAGAGTAAAGTGAATTACATCCAAGTGCCGCAGCTCGCCTCTGAACCACATGAACTCTGTGTCTGTGCCTCGCTTTCTTTGTCTGTCCCCTCTGTTGTTTCTGCTCTTTGCTCTTCCTTTCTGCTTCTCAGCCTGGGTGGCTTCTGGTAATTCACTTTCTAGCTCCATCTGAAACTCTATTTTCTTTTTCCTGACTTTTTTCTCCTTCCTCTCTGTCTATCTAATCTCCACAGCTTTCCTGGTGAGAACACATCAATATCGGTGACATTATCACATTGGTTCAGGGCTGTTTCAGAAGATAGAATAAGAAAATGTGGGGTAGCAGTACACAGGGAGAGAGAGAGAGAGAGAGAGAGGCAGAGAATGAGGGATGTCATATCAAAAGCAATTAGAGCTGGTAATACAGTAAACAAAGAAAAAACCAATGGCGCTGCATCAAGTGAAGACACTAATTATAATAACTTGGAACAGTTTTATGTACAGTAGCATTATAAATGCAAAACAAGGCAGTCGCAGGTGTCCATCAAAAGTTTTAATGAAGCCTTCTCATGCAGATTAGATGCAAGTCTATCAAACTTTCTCTCCTGTCATGTCTCTGACCTCTGTAGCTATGATTTGCTTAGTTACAAATATATAACAATAGCACTGATCAAAATACAGGGATTTAGAGTAACAACAAATCAAAGAATAAAATGAAGAGTAAAGTCTAATTAATATGTAATCAAAAGATCATCAAGACATTTTTCAAGACAAGAGTCACAAACCTTTGAGGCTCACTTCTGTTCAACTCCACACTGAATGACATCACTTGAAGTAATTTATTAGACTTTGTAAAACACATTTTACAGTGTTTAGTTTATCCTATCATAATAAATCTATCATTATAATATAAAATTATAATTTTATCATGAAGTCAATTAGCTAAGTTTTAATTCTTGAATTATCAATAGATTGTTAATTTAAACCATCAAATGTAGTTAATTTATTTAAATAGAATTCCCAGAATGCATTTCAGGATAAAAAAAAAAAGCAGAGCATGAGAGCATTCAATAGAGGATAGAGAGGATTTCTGATCAATATCCTGAAAACCATGAAGAAGAAAGATAAAGTCACAGAAGGAAATTCTCTGAATTGTAGTAATGTAAAAGAAAGTTAAAACAATTAAAAATTCACATTATGTGTTTTTTACATCTAGTACTCACTAAGACCTGTAAACAAACACTGATGTGTATAATCAGAGAAGTTCCCCGTTATAGTTTTGGAAAGATTCATGTTCTACAGCACTGAGAAGTTAGAAAACGTTTTGTTCACTTTGTTCATGTCAAGATCATTGACACTGGATGATTGTAGAAAACCCTGAGTTACAAATTCACAGCTAAGCTGTTGAACTGTTCTGTAACACTTTACCATCTGTCTCCAGTATAGTTGTGAACTGTGCTACTCAATTATTCTCTCACCACAAACTTTTATTCTCTTTTTCTTTTTTTGCATTTCTTTATTTATAATACTTTGCATTTGCCATCACAGTGTCAGTTGTGCTTTCTTGTGCATGTCAAGTTCTACACACACAAAAAAATACTTCATAACATCAGGATTAATTATCATGATTCCAATGATTGAGCCCATTAAGGTCTACTCTGTTATTATAGCACATACTCAAATATACTGTATGACTTATAACTGGGCAAATAATTAAGTAGGTGAGTTGTGTTCATATTTATTCATAATCCCGCCTCAGAATCATAAAGTCTCACAATACTTACGTTCTTTTGGTGATTCATATGTTTAAACTGCAAAAATTGTTTTAAAAATACCCAGAAAAGCAATAAAAACTGCATATTTTCAGTTGCTTAGTCAGTTTCTTCCTTATTTTCTTAGCTGCTTGAATACTGACCCACATAATCAGTCACCCATCGGTTTCCTCTTAGAAAACAACTTCTAAGTTGACTTTCTCAAACAGTTTTGCTCATCTTTTCACCTATTTATTCACTTTCTACTGACTCACTGCCTCACTTGCCCACACACTCTGTGCCTACTTAGCTTATTCACCTTCTAAACATCTGCTTTATTTACTCAGTAAATTTAATTAAACGCTCAATTGAGATAATGTGCAGAAAAGGGAAACAGCACATGGAATGGTTTTAGTTTTCTTCTCAGGCACAGAGACAATAGTGTGTGCTGAGGTTGAATATATGATACTGTAAGTAATCCCTCTTCACTTTTCCCATGATGGAGACTTGACTGGTGGAGGTTGGCTGGAGTCGGAGCGAAGCAACATGCAGAAATGAGGTGACAGCATTTAACAGCTGCGAGTAGGTAATTATTTCTAAGAAAAGTATGACAATATTAACATGATTATAGAACCTTAACAGAATAATAGACCTTGAGAAAAATGAAGTGGGCGGCAGCAGGAAGAGAAGCAGACATCTAATTAACATCCACTATGGCTCCTTTTCCATCACAACACACTGATGACTGTGTGGGAACAGAAAAGCTGTAGAGGACAGTGTGATGAGAAACAAAGCAGCAGGAATCTGTCTTTTCTTCATCGATCTTCATTTCAAATTCATTTCTGTCTTTGCTTTATGAAAAGCTTCTTAGAGTTGCCATTTTAGCATCTGTCAGCAAAGAGAAAAAAAAAGACTTGTTCTGTTAGGAACATAAACTATGAATAAAAATACTTTGAATCTTAAAATCATGAATAAACTAGTAAAATGAATATTTGCATCTACAGAAATAATTGATGATTATGGATATATGATGGAATAGAGAAGAACATGATAAATGAGTTCTTGCTCTGCAACTGACCGGCTGGTTGCCGTTATATAGATGATCCCAGCAGTGAGAGAGTTACACACTAAAAACGTATTGTATACGTGTTGTATACAAAAAAATGTATGTGTTTATAGAAAGTGTAAGAAATGTCAGTTATGCAACAATATGTCTTCTGAAATATTAATAACTAATTACTATTAATAATTATGATTAATTAATTTCAATTATTTATAATGATAATAATTTATTTTGGCCTCAAATTTAACCCAGATATGTTTAATTGTTTCAGCTCCTGTTCAGAACCCTTCACTATATATATATATATATATATATATATATATATATATACTATATATATACTATATATTTAATTTAAAAAGGATAAAACTTGGATTTTGCCCATTAATCTACCTCCAGTAACTCACACTGACAAAGTGAAAGTGTGTAGGAACAACAGTTCAGCGAAGATGTTTTCCTTCATTCAGCACTGCCCACTCACTGATTTTGAAGTGACTGGGTCAGAATCACTGTCCAGTCCATAAACTGGAAAGTCTGGTTGGAAAGTGGCTCCAGCTCCACTGCCAGTCACGTGACCCCACACTGCTATTTATTTCACAAGTACATACAAGTCAGCACAAGGTATTCATGAGGCTGCTTCTGGGTAAGAGAAAAAAGAGAGAGGCACATTTCCCCCTATTAGATGTGAGTAAGTGAGGTCTGGAGAGATGGATCAAATCGGAAAAGTGGGGTGAAAAAAAAGAAATGAATGAAAGAAAAAGGAAAAAAGAAACGAAGGAGAGAAATTAAATATAGAAAGGTGACATGTTTACAGCTGCACCTCACTCAGCAGTTTTCACAAAACCTTTAGCCTCTTTTCCATAGCTGTGTGCATTTTCTCATCTGGCGTGATGCAGATTTTTACCATCAGGCAGTCATGTCGTCAGCGGATGGAAGGTCAGACTCAATAATGGAGCTCTACTCTGCTTTTTTCTACAATCACTAGTTCTTATTTACAAGCATTTTTAACAGTTTTTCTCTTAGGTCTAATGCAGCAAAATGGAGAAAAATGATCTTCCTGCTTGTTATTGAATGAATAAATCACAGAGTGTGGCCTTGGGCTTTTTGCTTGGGTCCTTTTATTTTTCAGCTGTGTGTGTGTGTGTGTGTGTGTGTGTGTGTGTGTGTGTAGCCAAATAACGTCAATAAACAACTTCACACTGAAGACTTTGTGTGATGCCTCATGTCAAAAGATGAAATATGGGGTTTTCTGTATATGGTATCTTGCTCAGGGCTTATCAGAGGCCGTTGATAATTCTTAAAGGAAAAATCCACTGAAACAATTTTAATAGTATTAAACCGCTGTGGGCAGTGAATAAACATCAAGCACTGATGTTAATGGTAAATGTCATGTTTTGGTGTCAGTCCCTCTGAATCAAAGAGTTCCAGTTTGTTTATAGTTTCACAAGGGGGGAATCCATCACAGAAGAGGAGAAAATGATTTCTCTGCCAGCAACTTCACCACCTAAAATATAATATAGTGTAAAGCTATAGTACTAGATCAGTTGTGATGTCTTTATAAAATTCTTTGCATATTTAAAGGAATCTCTGAAATTTTATGAAAAGACACATTCTTATGCATAACTTCCTGTTCATACTTTTATTCAGGGGCTGTAATGAATTAGTTTTGGATGATTTACTATTCCAAAAACTGCATATTTGTCATATATTGGGTCTTTATGCAGTACCTCTTCTAAGCATCTGCCTGAAACACTTTGCTTTAGCTGTGGCCTCCATGCTGGTGGTGGCTCAAACACACAGGAACTGAGCACCACCCTGTTCTTCTACCTCATCCAGAGGCTGCATAAACAAATTGTAGCTTCTTTAATTTCACATAGTTTTACCTGTTTACAGAGGTGGGTAGTAACGAGTTACATTTACTTAAGTAACTTTTTGAAAAAAAATGTACTTCTTGGAGTAGTTTTACTGCGCCATACTTTTTACTTTTACTTGAGTAGATTTGTGAAAAAGAAACGCTACTCTTACTCCACTACATTTGACAACAATCGTCTCGTTACTTTTATTTTTTTTAACCATTTTAACCATACCAGAGAGATGTCATCTAGAGTTGTGACATTCAAGAACGAATCTATTGAACGGCGCTTGTTGCGGTTGGGAGCTGTTCTTTTTTGTTGTCATTTCACATGCACATAACTTGCTATCAAACCAACCAACCAATGTAAGAGCTAGAAGAAAGCAAATAAAGGACAAGAGAACAAATTAAAACCATGTAGGACCGTATTTAAATCACAACAAGCTAAATATAAGCAGAGTTTTGTCTAACTTAACACCTTGTTTTTATCTCCTTTACCATTTCTTCCTTGTTTACTTTTTAGCGTCAAGATGATGTACTGCGATTGTTCATTGTCCTTTCAAAATAAAACTTGAATTTTAATGGGAAATTACAAAATAAAAGCGATCACCTAAATTATCTAAGCAAAAATCTTAAACAAATTACATATTGCTCATTCAGTGTATTGATGTCATTTACACCACTTGACAGATTTTTCACAAAATATTATTGGGAGTTTTTCTGTATTGTTAAAAATGTTCTTTTTAAAAAAGGGATCTCACTGTCAAAGCAGACCTTGTGAAATGTTTGTATGAATTCAGATCAGACATTATTCAGAAATACCAGAATTATTTTATTTATAACCATTATTTTATATTTTTAAATCAGACATTACAATCAACAACAGTTACTCACTACTTGAGTAGTCTTTTCACCGAATACTTTTTTACTCTTACTTGAGTAATTTTTTGGATGACTACTTTTTACTTTTACCTGAGTAATATTATTTTGAAGTAGCGCTACTCTTACTTGCGTACATTTTTTGGCTACTCTACCCACCTCTGCCTGTTTATTATTCAAAACGTCAATTTTTAAAATTCAGCCGTATACGGTTGAGCAGTATAGCATGACTGCTGTTACTACTCTTCCTGTACATCCACAATGCTGAAATAGACAGAGTGACATTTTTTAGGTAAAATGCAGCAATACTGGAGCAGTTTGTGAAAACAGACATCTGTGAAATGCCGTAAACAGATGGAAGTGTTGGAGTAAGCCTGTCCCCAAAAACAAACTGTATCTGCTGTTGTTTTATGTCTTGTTCTTTGGGGAAAGAAAACAAAGTTAAATTTCCCTTCACAAATGAAAAAATACTTTCTGAGTGACATAACAACTGCTCTCTAAACACAAAAAGTATGGTCGCCCTAAGCAAAGCAGTGGAAAAACTTCAACTGAGCTTTTGGGCACAACTGTGTGGAAACAGAGGTCTATTTATAGACTGATGATGGTCATACATATGAGTGTCAAGAGCATTTTTGGTAAGGTCCAGATAAAGTCTGTACAGCAGACAGAGACATGACTCCCTATGAACATCCACCATCAATACAGTGAAGGTACATCTACAAATATTAGAAAGCACAGTATGTCCCATTTAAATTAATGTAAATATATCTAAGACCATACAACATTACAGATATTTACCTAGAATCTCAGATTCACACACACACACACACCTGGAGCCACCACACAAGGTGCTGCTCTGCCACTAAGAGTAATTTGAGGCTGGGTGTTTTGCACAAGGTCACTACAACACAAGCTGGGAATCAAACCACCAACCAAGAAGTTAATGGACCGTCCGTTCTGCCTGCTGAGCCACAGCCACACAGATAAGCCATGATGCATGATCAATCACGCCTCATAGCTTCATGCAAAAGACTGCATTTGTGCTTTTTATTTGATGCATTTTTATTTTATTTTCAGGGTTCTCATGTAACCTGTAGTGTTTTGAAAAATGATGATGTCTCTCATATAAAGCCACTTTTTTATTCAGCAACACTTTAAGAAGAAACTGTAGAAGCTGTTCAGTAATTTTCTATGAACTGAATCTTATATTAATTATAGAAGGAAGGAGATAGTTGTGAATTTGTACACTTCCAATTAACAAATTCTAATGAATTATTAGTGTAACTTACTGTAGACAACAAATATGAAATTAGTCTACAAGCACAACTCAACACAGACGTAAAAGCAGGGTAGAAGAGTATTTTTATCTTGATGAAGATAATTACAGAAATGAGAATTCTCTCAAGCACCAACTTGTCCAGACTTGTACTGCTGAGCAATGCTGGCTCACTCTCATTTTCTCTTTCTCACTCTTTCACAATCATTATTTGTTATCCTGACTTGAAAAGACAAACTGCTGTCTGTGTGATTGTGAGTGATTCCTCTTGGTTGGTGTCATGTGACTGACAGCGAGCATACTATAACGTGATTTAGCCCCGACACAAGAGCAGTCAAATCCACCACAATTAAATAATGTCAAAACCAAACAAAGGTGTCATGTCTGTGATGGATTGTCTGCCTTTGTTGTTGTCATCTGGAAACTGCAGTGACTGTGTACAGATCAGATATCACCTGGAGTCCTGTGGAAGGAGAGGGGGACGTGGACCATTTGAATAAAGGAGAGCAAGACATGATTGTGCAAGGTCACAATGATGTCAGCGGCCCGCTGTCATGTTTGTAAGAACCTGCTGTCGGCATAGTTCAGGATGTAATTGTGGTTGTCAGGGAGGATGATAAATAACAACAGATACTTTCCAGTGCTGGGACACAAAGTAATATCTTGAATTAGGGCTTGTTCATTCAGCAAGGTAATACATTGCATAATTCATGTTAGCGTTTATTGAATGAAATTGCACATTACACTTTATGGAGAGCAGTGCATGCCTGAGGCGATCTCAAAACTCACTCACTCTTATTTGACTATAAAAAACAAATTAACATCACTGCCTTGATTTAAAATAGCTGTCCATAAAGGCTGCATTTTTAATTCCCAGCCAGCTACTTGAAAGTGTTGAATGGAATAAACCACAAACTCTACTGAATATTTTTTATCAGCAGTGTCCCTGCTATTACTAACAAAACTAAATCTGCAGGCATGTTAGTTCTGCCTGAAGGGTAGGTACACCAGTGGTTTAAATGAAATGTTGACATTGTTCATGCTGATGTTACCGGGCAATGATTGCCATCCTCACCATCTTTGTTTTGCATGTTTGAATGCTAACGTGCTAAACAAAGATGTGTTCTGTCCTAATTAGCAATTAGGTAGAAAATACGTCTGAGGCTGATGGGAATTTATTATCAGTAGTCTTCTCCTGGGAACCATCAAGGTGACCTGAAAACCTGACTTTTCCACGGTGTCACCACAATCTAGGTGGACTAGACATCCACTGGACACCGTGTTCGAAATCCAATAGCTGCTGAGACACTTCATCCACTATCTTAACCGCTTGTTCTTATTATGGTCACAGGAGCACTGGAGCCTATCACAGCTGTCATCGGGCAGGGTACACCCAAGACAGGTTGCCAGTCTATCACAGGACTGACATATAGAGACAGTAAACCATTTGCACTCACACCTACAGACAATTTAGAGTCATACATGTCTTAGGTGTACCTGGAGAACATGCAAACTCAACACAGAAAGGCACCCAGCCGACTGGATTCGAACCCGGGTCCTTCTTGCTGCGAGGTGACAGTGCTAACACCTACACCACTGCGCCACCTGGAGACACATCACAAAATAATAAACACATCAACCTCATGGTGGAACTAGAAGAAGAATTAAGGGATCGGCTGTGATTCCCTGGCTTCATTCTCTGGGAACATGAACATCTGTGCAAAATTGCATAACAGTCCATACTACAGCTGTCTGGACTAAAGTGGTAAACAGATTCAACAACATCACTGCTACAGTACAGATGAAAGATTGTTCCATTTTGTGGTACAAGGAGAAATGTCATAGTGTAGTTAAAATCTAAAAGGTTTATCCACTGAAGAACAGAAATGTGCTTAACATATTTTAGGAGAATGCACAAATTGGATTTGGAGATATTTTATGTGCAAAGTTTACAACTTGGTCTGTGGGTAGTTCTTCAGGGGGGGGGCATGAATGTAATCAGTAAAATGTATGCTGAGGACAGGTGACACCTACATTTAACTGCTGATTAGATGTAATGTTTTTTGAATAAAAGGTGAAACATTTGGACTTGTGGTGGCATCATAGAGAAGTTGAGGGGGTCACCAAAAGTATTAGGGTAAGAGAGCGAGGTGCTAACGGATGAGGAATTTTGAAAAACCTTTGTAACCAAATCCCAGTGGAGCAATCATGCATAATGCATAGCTTCTATCGTGCTCGGAATTCAGGTATTTAGAAGCATTAGGCAAAAGGAAAGAGAAAAAGGTGGACTTTTTACATCAGATCTATATACAAGTTCTTGTATATGATCACACTTTCTCACTGATTATGTCAGAACAAAATCCATCCTGTGACAATTTTCTTTAAAAGCTAAAGATGAAACCTGCAGATGGTGAAGCAACCAATCTTCTAACCCCCGGGGCAGGTGGCTGATGTGTTTACTCATTGAACTCACTGTGTGACTTTGACTCACATTACTTTTCTGTGTGGGCTTCGTATCGGCTCACAAATAAGCAGCTTTTGCCCACAGGGCTGGTTCAATACAAATGCATGTGGTCGTGTCAGTTAGAGTTAAGCTTAGGGTTGAGTTGTGGATCAGAGTGACACTTTCGTTTGAAAATGACAAGACAGCGACATTTTCTTTTTGGGAGGGGTGGGGGGGGTAATAGGGGTTTTGAAGTTTCAGTGACAAAATACTGTGAGAAATGATTACCTGCTCACAGTATTTTCAAAACCTAGGACACCGATGTGGAATAATGATTAATGTTGTTAAGACTTGCAGTATTGTGCATTTTAGATGTTCTCGTTGGTCACTTCACACCATCGAGGAGGCAGCAGACCCCACAGAACTCTAATCTCACCATCATGGGTTCAGTCTATGATTAGATGAAGAGACAGAAGGTCCTTACACAGCCTCAAACCGAAGACGAACAAGAATGTGTGTAATTTACATTTAATTATCAGATGTGTTACTGTCACTGTAATCGCCCAAGCTTCAAGCTGACAACCACTGTGACCCTGTGTGTCAATGGACTATTTAACATCTGCAGGCAGCAACTAGACAGAGCTTTACAAAGACCACAGATACAAAGTCAGGGGGGGAGAAAAAGTCTTATAATATGACTGACATGACCCACTGCACTTTAATGGTTCATTAGACAGCCCTTGTGCAGGTATGCTGTACCCTAGAAATCATATGTTGTGTCTGTATGTATCAGTGTGCATTGAGTTGCAGCAGATTTGTGTGTGAGTGCGTTGGTGCAGAACTCGTCTCTGCTGCGTGCTGATAAATGCGGTGGTTCTGTGCTTTTCATCCGAGCTGGGAGTCTATTTACTGCCTTCCTCTTCTGCAAAGAAGGGGGAGGCAGCAAAGACTATAGTTGCAGACAGGGAGAAATGTTTGAACTGAGTTAAACACAGTTCATACATCACAAAGCAGGAGGATCTGAATTAGCAATGATAGGGAATGTTGTAAGAGTGATTCGAAATATTCCTCTGCTTTGACAAAGTGCACAAAAGAAACTCATTCTTAAAGTGTAAATGATTTTAAAGCTATTATCACTGACTACAGTACAGTAAGATAAATATTGATGTTTAATGCATATTAAATATTAAACCATCTACACACACACACATAAAACCAATAACTACAAAATTCTTTGGCTTTGAAATAGCTCTTAAAAGTAATTTCTGACATCATAATAGGTTTCAGATTAGCATCTAAATGTAATCTGTAGATCTACATACTGCATGTTTTATTATTATGGGTGGCATATAATTTTGCAACTTGGTAAAATCCCTTCAGCAATTTCAGTCACTGGCAGAGGTTCAGCTGTGTAAATGAAATTCAGAGGGAAACAACATTTACATCTTTTGGAATAGTGACAACAAATGGCATCCAATTACAAGATGTTCCCCAAATGATTGATCAGAAGTAACTACAAGTGTAAAAAACAAGTTATTATCATGCTGTCTTCAAATGAGCATTGTTTTTAAGTGAGAAACTACCTATGATCAAGTACTTATACTCAGACACAACCTCTACCTCCTCCCCCCGTATAGAGAGAGGAGTGAA
>JAUMHL010000027.1:3552019-3569565 GCA_032362345.1 Sandelia bainsii | reverse complement strand
GGAGAGCTGCTGTAACATGCCAAAATAATTTCCCTCTGGGATTAATAAAGTGTTTTGAATCTTGAATCTTGAATGATGACAAACCTTCTCATGTGTGGTGTTGTTCTTATTGGCAGCAAAATTCACTATGAAAGTAACGGCTGAGTGTGCAATCTCAGTGTGATACAGTATGTATCAGGCAGGCATCAGGCTTCAAGATCATCACCACAGTCCTTAGTCCTTTGAATTACTGCAAAACTCAAACTCTCTCAACACCAGATCTGTGTTCCCAGCTGCTATGGGGTAAGCATATATAGTTATATAGTTTTCAGTAAACTCAAACAGTAGGTCTCTCTGATAGAAGTTAGTGGTTAAAATAATCACTATTAACAATGTATGAAGTGGTGAAAAGACTGAAATACGCACGCAAAATGGTGCCCATATGTAGCTTTCATTGATTTGGTGTGTCATTTGTGCACAGCGTCAGAAATGAACGCTTTGTATACGCAAGATGCAGTCCTGCATTTAACTGCAGGGGCGGTATCAGATGAACTCAGCAACAGTTTTGAATCATCACCAAAAAAAGCGGATCTTTTGGTTTTCAGAGTTTTTCAGAAACTACCTTCATCTACCTACTTGCCATTTATGTCGTTGGTGCCGTTTTCTCAGTCCTCACCTTGACATTATTCTCTGTCGGCATGGCTTCTGTTTATGTTGTGCAAAGGCGGACATTCACAAGGAAGGAATTCCCTTGATCATAGGATATTTAGGCTCTAGTCTGCCTCCTCGTGGCTAACCTTTTAAATCCTCCAGACATGTACAAAATATGCAAGGAATTATGTGAACAATGACGCTGATGACTCTGCCGTTACCTATGCATACATGTGAGCAAGCAGCGAGTATATCCCCAGCCTAAGGCCTACCCAGCACCTTGGGAGCTGGTGTAAATGAAGGTTGGACTGAAAGAACCAAATGCTTCAGTAGCACAAGTAGTTTACAGTCATGCTATCAGCTCTTTTAGGCTATACTTATGTCGTGTGTACACTGAAGCCATGTTTTTGAAACGCATGTGTGTAAGTGAAATACTCTATTAAATCAAGCCAATCTAAACAGCCCACATGTCAGTTGCTATGTCACTTTATACATGTGTAAACATGACTCAAAGCATATTTTTAGGCTTCAAGTATGTTTTCCTGCATTCACACGTGTAACCACAGTGATTGTGTATTGAGTTTTTAGTGCTTCCAACAACAGGTAACACGGATGGGAGGAACAAAGGATTGTGGTACCATCACAGTTTTCTCACCCTAAGGGACAAAAACAATTTGTTTAGGTTTAGGCACAAAGACCTGGGTATATTTAACAGGGGGACAGTCTCTAGTAAACTGGGAATATCAAACTGAATTACCACACTTTTAAAGTTTAGATTAATAGTACAGTGGCAGTGAAGGATGCACATGCAACAAAGTGAGGAAAAGGTGGAAATTGTTTGATACTTGCAGTGAATATGAAGAATCTTGTGCACGTGTGCTCTGTTGTGTCTTGATGCTACAGCATTTTAATCAGTGTGTTTGTTCCAAGCTGCCAATGCTGATTCAAAGCATGTTTGATCAGTCTGCTTTTCTAGCATCCAATATGTCAGCAGACGATAACAGTCTCCCACTGAATGGGGCTTATCTGAATCACTACGGATCGAAAGTTTAAAAAGGGCAGCCCTCACTGCAAGAGAAAGACAATTTCTGGCCCAATCGCAGATGAGATTAAGATCTGAGATGAGGTATTCAAAGTTGGTGTAGTGGTGACCTGACATACTGATTAAATACTGATGTGGTTTTATAGTCAAACAGTTAAATCTCCTGCATCTCATATTGTGCGCTCGTCTTCAGTCCATGACTTTCTCTCCTCTGTCTCCTCTTCTCTGTCTCTGTTCTGTCTGAGTAATGAACAAATGCTCCGTCTTGACAGACAACATCAACCACTTTATTACAAAAAGACAGCTGAGCAGATTATGAAACAGGATTGCAGCAATCACACAAAAGATGGCAAAATAGGCATTTTCTATAATTCTGGTCACAAAGACAATAAAAAATGAAAGATAAAAACACCAAGAAGAACCAGGAAGATGTTCAAAATGTTGAAAGGTGGTAGCTTTCATATGTTCAGAAAATACTGAAGGTAGCCTGAACTAAACTGACTGAACACAGTTTAGAAATGCACAAACCTGTGTGTATACACATCCCACAATTCACACTGCACATCAGGACAAAAACCATGACATGAAGTCCAAGGCACTCTCTGTAGACCTCCACAATAACGTTGCGGTGAGGTACAGATCAGGACAAGAGAACGATGGCCTTGATTATTGTGAAATACAACAAGTTTGTAATGACCACGACCACAAAACTGTGCAAGAAGGACCTTGATCAGCGAGGAGAAAAGAGAGTGGAAGCACCAGTTTAAGAAAGTTGATGTGCTGCAGAAGTAGCAAGCATCTGTTCTTGAAACAGTGATAGATAATGATTAATGAATCTGGTTTAATTTATTCTGTGCCAGGGCCCACCACCGAGCTCAACTGAGGCACTACTGCAGGACATGAGTGTGAGAATTAGCTCATTCACTACATAAGCCACAAAGTTTCCCCACTTACACACACGTAGTTCGTGTTGCACACGTCCATAAATATTAATAATAATAATGACATACTTTATTGATCTCCTTGGGAAAATTGTTATTGGACAGCTGCCAGACAGTACATCAGCACTATTATGGGGTTTTGATGTCTTGTTCAAAGACACTTCGACAGGAGGAACCGGGAATCAAACCACCGACCCTGGGGTTATAACCACTAGCAATTGAAATTAGCCTGTCCACAACTTTTAAACTGGTATAAGCTCATGCATATAAAAACACATTTATAAAACATTTATGATTCACAATACAAAGAGCAGTGATTAGGTTTTTTTTTTTACAGTTGGAGATGATGTCATCAGTTTTATAAAGGTCTCTTATAATAAGGTGACGTGTGATAAGGTAAATTATTATCAGCAGGTCTGATTAAACATTTTTTTCAATGATTTCTTAAATGTTACTGAATGTCAAAACACATGAGTCTCCCAGATAATGTAACAATCATCTGTGTCTATGCTATGGCCAGCAGTTTGTTTTATTATTTCTACTCCATATGTGAGAAATCATGTTTTGTCCACCAGTTGAAACATGGCAAATGGCTACTACAATACCCATGAACCCCCAGTTGCTTTTTGCTGTGGCAAACCATAGTTACCAAATTCATCCAAAACTGATCACTATGTGAAATTTGATCAACTTAAACTGTAGATACTAAGCTGTATGTCTGCATTTTTCTTACCACAGTGCACTGTGGGTGTTGTAGTTAAATACCCACCTTATGTTGTCTGTGGAAATAACTATCATCACAGCTTTAACATTTGGAGCAGAACTATGTGGAAATAGATTTCCCAGCATTAGATTAGGATGATAAATCCTTTAAGCAAACACAGGCATACATCTATATTACACCTGCACAAAAAATGCCTCATTTGTTTACACAAACAATGTTTTAATTAAAAAGAATGGCTGCTTTCTTTGCAGAATTTTTTTTCTGTTTGATGCCAGAATGCCAGTAAAATCCAGCCCTTAAAAATGAATCACAGCCTTTGAATCTCTTGAGGGGTTTGACATGGAAGACAAATAGCTTAAACAATGAAATTAAAGAAGAATAACTCTCCACAACTGACAAAACCTGTGATTCATTGTTGCGAGGAATCTGTCCTCACTTTTACGAGAAAGGCGGTTCAGACACACTGCCAAATAAATACAAAATGTACACACAGCTGCCCTGAAAAAAAGCCTGCTTTTTCTAAAAACCAGCTGCAAACACACTGTAGACAGCCATATCTCTCCACAGTCATCTAATTTCTCTTCTTCCCGTCTTACACCTCCTTTCTCCTCTATCCTCCTTTCTCTTCCATCTCTAAGTGAGTTTCTCTCCACAACCCCTGCCTGTCTCCTTAGCTTTGCAGGTTATATTAATGCTTAAAGGTTATATTGTGTGCCTGACGATCAACATATCTGCTCCCTGACTGCTGCTTGGAGAAGTTTCAATGTCTCCCAAAAGGCCATGAAATGTGCCACTGTGACACAGTCAAAGTTTCACACGAGTGGGTTATATTTATGCACAATGATTCATACTGTAGCCGACTACTTAGTGGAGATGTTCTACCGTTCTCCCAAAAGGCCTTGGAAAGCACTTTTTTTCCTTTTAGATTGCACCCAGAAAGTTTTTCCCTTTTGCAAGCAGCTTTATGTACAGTGATGAGCAAATTACTTTGCTGCTTGTTTATAAAAGAGAGATGGTAAGAGAGCAGTTTTATGAAGAAAGGTGCTTTCTTCTTGTATTTGTTACCTGCTCTATACACAAACACTTAATCAACACTGAGAAGTGACAGCTGAAAACAAATGTGATCATTGCACAGATAGGCTCTATGTGGCATTGCCTGGTTCCCAGGATGTACTGCATGATGCTCTGGCTCCCACCTGTATGCTAAAGTATAAAACTCTCCTCTACATTCCACAGTAATGTTAAAAACAGCCCTGCAGTCTAACAAATAAGTGAAGCTGTAGTTCGTCTGTGGTGTCCTCTTCACTGTCTTACATGTGTAGATTTGTGTCTGGGAGAGACTGGTGTGTGTGGGTGCAAGTATGCACATGTGTCTTGGTACTGTATCTGAGTCCTCTTCCTGCACCATTAGACTCCAACTTACATATGCCAAGCTGCACATTTGCAGAGTTTTAGTATCTGCTAGTGGACTAGTGCCAAACAATATCTAAGCTACACACCTTTTTCACATCACATTTTGGCTTTTCAAACACAGGTGTAACTAATAACACAATAATGGCTGAATTCCATTTGGCTGCTCTGCCCCAGAGCCCTGCTGTTGCATGCTGGCCCACTGGCACACCTGAATGGAACAGAGCCATCATGAACGTTTTAGTGGTTACAGATGTACTTTCCCTGCCATGACAAGTCAAAATATCCACAATGAGAATAGTCTGCTATGCTTGCGTGATGTGAAACCAATCCATTTCACCTGGAGAGTACAGTGTAATTTCCCAGATGGGGACGTGATAAGACCTGCTAATCAGGAGAAAGGGACTAGAAATAATTATGCTGTTACATGTTGTATGATATCACCAGTAGGGTTATCAATAACACACAGTGGAAGAAAGTTCTTTTGAACAATTTCAGGTTCATACGTTACATGGAGTCCTGACTTCCAGTTATTCTCCCCATAAAAGAGTCTCTCCAGCCACAGTTCCTGATATTACAGAGTGCACATAACCTTTACCCGATCAAACTGCACATTCTTTAAATCAAACCACATTCAGCCAGGTAAAAAGAAAACCAACAGGCAGTGTTTTGCCAACAGAACTGCTTTTAGCTAGAATAGTTAGGGGCTGCTCAGTTTTGGCAGGTAATAGCTTCTGTAGTCCCCAGCTAGGAACAGCAGTGACCTGTACAAAAACAGTCAACAGCACGCAGCATTAAGCATTAGCTAATAGCCTGTAAGCTATTTCACCCCAGCACATTGACATGTGAATGTCCAGCAACAAGTCCATTCAGATGGCTTTATGTAATCTACTGTCTTGTGTCCCTGTTCTTTAAACATCACTCTAAAACACAGCCAACATGGACAAACTACAGCATCGTTTCAGGCTCCATCATCATTGTCAGCAGCAGCAGCAGCATCACACTGAAACGAGTTTCTCTAATGTGAGGGGACAGGTTATCTGGCTTGTCTTAAGATCAAGATATTATTTGCAAGAGAGACCTGAGGACAAATGACCTATGGACACCACACAAATTAAGGACATAATAAAAGTAATTCACCCAAACACACACCAGAGTGTCCCAGTTCAGAGTTGGTATCAAGAACTTTTAAAGTATCTCCTGTGATCTGGTGTCATGGTTATGAGCTCTGAACTCAACAGTGGTAAAAAATGACTGTATCTCTACAGCGCAGACAGCAAGGCCTTTTAAGACACAGGTGTATTGATGTCTTCCAGATGCCAGTGATGATCATTCAGTTTTTCACTTTATGACTCACAGAGGTGAGTATGACAACTGTCTGCAGTAGTCATATGGTTCTGTGACAGACAGCATTCAGGGATTAAGTGTAAGGAGGACCTGGAAATCAATCCACCAATCCTGGGGTTTGTGGATGACAGCTCTACCAACTGATCCACAGCTGTCCTATTTCCATCTCTTCTTTCTTGAGAGGATACTCTTAGAAAACGAACATGAACATACAGAATATCTCCATAATACAGTGTAGACAACATGGTTCTCTGACTAACCAGCACTGATTACAAGGTAGGTCATCAAAAGCATTTACTGCAATTCTTTGGGGAACTTGGGAAGCATTGATTTAGTGCCTGTAATTTGACAGAAAGGCCATTTACTACAATTAATAAATAAATGTCACTACACGCTGTCAACAATTAGGTGTTCCACTGTGATAATTGTAGATAATGACTCCACCACATCAGCTACAACATGGCAGAAGAAGTCTAAGAGCAGAAGAGTGAAAAGAACGAGCTCTAATGAAGAGACCCCTAAACAAAGATGAGGGGTGATGCTATTATCAAGTCCCTTGCAGTGTAGTATCAGGGGGTGCCAGCGTGGGAGGGAGCAAGCATAAAGCAGATGCTGAGACCCCCAAGAAAAAGGTGAGGGATGACAAAGATGTTTTGGCAGAGGACGTCAGTGCAGGGCAGAGCAAACGAAGGGCCAGTACTGACACAGACTCATCAAGATGATTGAGTGACACTCTTCCTCATTCTAGTCTAATTGCATTGTTATAACACTAATTTATGTGCTGTGGTGCAATGCGGCATCCTCCAGCAAGTGCACTATATGTCATATTAAATACCTTGTCTCATATGTGTGCTAATTAGCTTCTTACGTTGTCAGCATCAAGATGGAAGACAGTATTATTGCTAAGCTGTGATTAACTTCTCAAAGTTGTACAATATGGCTACAAACTATGTGAAGCTTTTATGCTCCTGGGGTTTAAAACGCCTTCAGACTATAGGCTGCAGTGTGTGTTTCACCCCCTCACACATGTTCTTGACATAGCAGACATTTATTTTTCTTCCAAAAAAGGTTCAACAAAACAACACGATCAAGAGTGAAGTGAAGATGGATCTATCCACACAGCCCAGTGTTCTCATGCAACATTGTTGTTTTCTGTTCTGTTTACTACACTGTGTTTAACTCTCTTTTTCAAGGAAGCTCTGATCACATTCATACTTGCTGCTCAGTATAACCAAAGGCTAACCTGTGGCCACTGAGCAGGTGCTGGCTGTACAGTGCTCTCGGATGATTAAGTGGTCAAAATTTTGGGAGAAATATTTGGCGTTAATGTGCAGAGGTGTTTTGTTCTATTTAGATACACAAGATGCCAGATACAAAGTAGCATTTCTCTAAGCTAATAGATGTGATCTCTTCATTATGTGAACTTTTTCCTCGGGCTGCAAGAGAACGATAAGATTGACCATTATTAAGTGTGGTAAGGGAGGTAAACAAATAAAAACAGGGATCAGAAACAGCTGACATTTTATCGCTATCTCCGTTTTCATTGGAACATCAGCCTGATTTTATGTGATGCTGGCATTCGGTCAGATACCACAACACAAGCTTTCATGACAGAAACCAGTCATAAGGTCAGAGCCAGGCAGACTCACAAGTAATGAAAGTTTGGATGAGAAGATAGTGAAGCTGAACTTCCTTTTAATGCTTTTTTTCATAGTGCACAGAAAGGGAGACATACAACTTTCACCAGACTTCCACCTCTCCAGACCTACAGTAGCCTGTTTCATTTGACCATGGCTGGGACCATCCACAGGTTCTTGTGGTCTTTTTTATCTGGCAAGTGGGACTTCTTACTTTGTTGTCTTAAGAGCATTTCAGTTCCCCCCACCTTGGTTTAGCCCACAGGGTTAGAGTTCTAAAAAAATAGTGTACCTACATTCACCATCTGTACTCACCTGAAGGCACTCATTTCAGTGTGATGGTCGGGATCCACCACATTGGATACAGGGAGCAAGTAAGATGTGCAGTTGCAGCCAGGTTGATTAGGGACCACACAATGGCCTGTCATACAAAGGGTCTTTGGTATCATGAAGACAAAGTGAATATCCATGTTTTTAAGGCATTCAAAGTGCACACTTGAAGGTCATTGTATATTGTGTCATTTTGTTTGTCACAGATGGAGAGTGCCATCGGAAGCTTACTTAAGCTTGTTGAAGACACACTGGGAAAAGATGACGGAGGTGGTGATCATCAGTCTTGCACTACAGTTTAGGGAGAAACTAGGTTGGTTTTCAAGATTCATATAGCAGTGGTTTACCATAGTACAGATGCAGCGATTACATTTTTCCTGGCTGTAAAAAGGTGCAATAGGTAATAGAAGAATACAACAAGCCACCATGTTTTTGTGGTTATTCCTCCACGGCTTATTTTGGCCTTATAGGTATTACAATGTGTGAGCTTTGTGTCTTTACAGTGAACTGTGGGGTAACTGTGCGTGACGTCAACCATCATGTGTGAAAAAAATTAACCGGCACTGGATATCTCAGACTGATTGGCCTGTCACTGGTCATTGCCTTACAATCTTAAAACCAGCCAGTAATCTCAGTGACATCATCAGTGATGTCAGAGGGTAGACCAAGTGGGGGGGGATTTGGTTTAAATATTTCCATTAATGTTGATTTCTTTAATTTGTGTTGTTATGAAATTGACATCTAATTGTAAGGTTAATTAGATTTTATTGATATATTGAATGTTTACTGATAAAAGTAAGCTGATATCAATTGTTTGTTTTTTAGCGGAGAAATTGTGTATACCTGTAAAGAAAACCACCTAGAAGGAGGTTGATCCAAAATTGAAGAGGGTATTTAAAGAGTGCTTTTAGAGCAGCAAGGGGAAGACATGTTGAAGTGTCATGTGCGGTTAATTTCTGTTATTATGAGCTGAGTTTTCTTTAGTTAAGCAGAGTTAACTTTTGTTTTATAAATATATTTTTCTGTAAATATGTATCATGGTGGCACAGCTGTAAATAAATTCACTTTATTTTTGGAACCTGATGAAGTTGCTTGAATCTGCGTCCTATCTTATTAGCTACTTTGGCCAGGCTACACCACATGACCTGATTACATTTTGCTATTAGCACCATGGTTGTGCTTGTGTACGTGTGTGTGTGTATGCACATGTGTGCTTGCTCTTATGTGTGTGTTGCTGCATTGGTAGAGTGGATCAGAAGCCCAGTGCAATCAGTTTTTAATTTCCCTGAAATCAAATTACATGGAAGGGCAATAACCGGAGCACTGGACTATAGGAAAGTCATCTTGGAGATTATAAATCGACCCTGAGGTGTGTGAGTGTGTAATTGCAGTTTCTGGCTTTGTCAACATGTGTCCACAAACATGCATACTGGATGTGTGTATAAAATACATCCTGGGATGCAATCAGCCACACTGGGGCAGCCTGGTAATGACACGTGTAACTGATCTAAATGAGAAAACTTGATGGTCAGTTTTGTAGCAATGCTGGTCGTGTCCAGTAAACTCCTGACATTTGTACCCAATTAATTAGGTCATTAAAAAAAATAACTATTACAAGGCGATGTCCTGCTCTATAATTTGTATCGATCTTCCACAATGGGCTTATGCATGCTCTAATAAAAACTGCTTCCCACACTGCTGTTTGCATAAAAGTGGCAAATGGGATTAAAAATAGGAATTCATGGGATGGAAAATGAACTGTTTCTGTTTTTGCTCCAGCTGACAACTTGGGGTGAGAAAGACAAAATGCATGTTTGGGAAGACAATATTTGATAATGGTAACAGTTACACTGTATCAAAAATATAAGTAATTTTTATTTAAACTACAGGGAATAATGAATGACGTGAGTGTCTTGAGTGTGTGGTGATGAACGCAGAAATTGTAGAAACTCACTACTACTAAATGTAGTAACTTGGGTTGTGAAGAGTTCAGCAATTCCTGCTGTTTGTCTCTTGTATGACACAGTAGTTCTGACATTCTCTTGGTATAAGACGCCAAGTTTACTTCGCAGTAATGTTGAAGGTCCTAAACCCAGCAGGCACTGTATTGTACAGCAGCAGATGAAAGCTGTTATTGTGAGTCTAAAGTTTGACCAATTCCCCCTCCAGCCAGTAAGAGTAAGGTCATGAATAATGCAAATGTTCCAACAGTTGTTGGAGGGTGGAGGGGAATCTACAGCTTTTGGTGAGTAAAGTGCCACAGATGTGCTTAAGATAATCTCAGTAAAGGGTCATAATATCAGTACTTAATATGAAATATGAAACCAATTAAAAAAAAATGCTGAAAGACACCAAAATCCTCTGTACAGATGAGGGACTGTAGAGTTGCAGAATAAATTCTTTGGGTGGATTTGTCACTATGAGCTGCCTGAATCACAGTACACACATTCTCATTGTCATCACTGATCAGAACAGTTTTAAGGAAATTAATGTATTTATTCACCCAATAAACTATGAAGCAGCAGTGTTTCCACGTTCTTGTCAACACATCTCAATAATGTACCTTTGCTGCAAATACTGTACCTCAACATTTTCCCTGCACCTGTCACATGAAATGCTGAGATCTGCTTAATGAGACTTCCTGAGCTCCAGGCATGTTAGCTTGTAGATCAAAGACTTTAACCAGCCCACATGATTTCTCCTCATATTTGTTTTGATCACATTTTTCCTGCGGAGGCTTTTTTTTTTAATAATGAAAAAATAAAGGTTACTTAAGGAGTTTCAAACTATACAGAAAAGGGTAACATCTTTCGCTTTTACTGCACAGGCATAATCTCTAGTTTCTGGAGCTGATGAAACCTTTATGTGACATTAGGGGGAGGTATAAGAGCTGCCCTCTACCCGGGATGTAGCGCAAGATTCATTTACAAATGTACTGAGTACATGTTTGTGGAATGTCAGAGGGAAGGGAGTAAGAGTATGAAGAGGAGGTGATTGAGTTAAAGCGGTTGTGAGGAGGTCTGGCGCTGCGAGAGATTTGAATCAATCAGCATGTGCTCTGTGGGGAAATCATAAGTAGACGGCTGATTGATGGATTAGGATCAAGACATGTTCTGTCAACTATCCCGGTCTGCTTCCAATTCTCTGACTTAATACATCCAAGAAGCAGTTTAGGCCTACGTGTTCTTTTTCAGGAAACAGAGAACGCTTTGTGCGTACATGTGTTTAACCAAATCCTCTGGCACACACAAAGCCAGAGGGATTTGGTTAAACATTTAGGATGTGACTTGCTTTGAACCCGGGGAATTTTCATGCCACTGATCCTCAGCTCAGAGAAAAGCTTTTGATAAAAAAAAAAAAAAAAAAGGACTTTAATTGGCCTATTAGTTACTAAACCTACTGTCTGGGATTAGTGAAGGAAACAAAACAAACCAGACCATGTGCATATTTTGAAAACTAAAAGTTGAAACTAAAAGTTTGGCATGCTCAAGAGATCAAATTCTCACAACATTTCTGTCTGCGTTATTGATGCCGAAGACTGAAGTAGCCTTTTCCCATAACTACAGAGAATGTGTTTGAATTCCTGCATGTGAGAAATGTAATCACTCTAATCACTGATAAGCTATTGTGTATCAAAGTATCAGGTTCACTGGAAGAGCTTTCCACGCATTGTTGACACTTCAGCCTCATGCTGCACACACACACACACACACACAGAATAAAAATCTTCCGTAGCCACCTCTTGTGAAAAAGGAGGCAATTGTTATTTTAATTAATGCAATCAATCATGGGTACAATTACTGCTGCCAAGCATGACAAACATATCTGTGCGGTGTTTCAATAAATTAATATTTTTGTTTTCAATCTTTTTAATCAACGCACATTTTTTTGCAACTGTACAACGTGTATTACTACCATCACAACACCTTGATGGCCAGGCTGGCAGTGGTAAATCAGCTGCTAATATGCAGGATTAAAACAGATGTCATGTAAGGCCAGAGGCAGCTGGTGTTTTTATTATGTGACTGAGAGTCAGATCACTGTGGTATGAATGAGTTCAGGCCTTTAGGAGGAGAATAAAGGCATAATTCTTACTGCAAGGCTACAAGAGCCAATAGCTCCAGGATTAAAAATAGCAAAATCAAGAAGCAAAGAAATAAAATTAAAACCAAAAACAATTTAAACCAAATGCTTAAAAGGAAAACCCCATTATGGTTACTGCAGAATACAGCCTTTTATAGCAGTAATAGCTCTGTAAACACTGATGATAGGCTCTATAAATACATTTCTCTATTGAACATAAAATAGTCTGAGCTCAGTTAACACCTGCACCGGCTGTTTTCATCTTCACCAACAATTTTTAGCTAATTACATTTATGTGCCTCAATATTGCAACATGCTAACTGAATAAACATACTGAAATTTGAACCATTCACCGCCTCAGCCACCTGTTCTCAGCAAATTGGGGCAGACACAAAGACAGTTTTCTTGCCTCATGCTTTTATGAACAAAAGCTATCAGAATTATAACTGTGGTGGTTCTACTGATGGGAGCATTGATTTCTTGTTTTTATTCATTTAACAGCAGTGTTCCACTTATTCGTAGATTCAACTTTACAAAGATGGCTACACGTTTCTCTTTGTTCAGTGGATCAATGACTAAGTTACTTTTCAAAGAATGAAGCACTAAATTTATTTGCCTTGGGAAAGCTGAGCTATATAGTCCGCCAAAGGAAAAAGAAGAAAAAAAAAGAATGTTGTACTGCAAGACTGGATATTTGGTGGAAAAAAAAACTGGATGTTGTGGATCAGATATTTTGGCAGAAAAATATCCATTATCTGTATACATTTAATACAATTAATATATTCAGTATTGTATTTGTTACTTGTCATTTATGTTAATTGTCAAAATATATTCATTATGTTAATAGCAAATATAACCTGGTTCTCCCCAAAAACATATTAATGATTTCAGTTACTATAGAAAAAACTTTGCCAGAAAGCAAGTGGAGCTAAATTATGGATCATAGCAACAATGTTCAGAAGGGCTGCTTGTAGCAGACTGGGGTGGGTTTCAGTTGCTACAGCTCATGAAACCGAGTCATTTACCATTTTCACCACATAAATCAGAAAATGTGTAAAATCTTAGTTAATAGAGCTTTACAGAAAAAAGGCAGGTTACTTTTCTGCTCTTGACAACTGCAAACAGACCAGAACAACAGAGTATGTAACCCACCGACAAGTATTGTCTCTGTATGCGGAACATGATTTAGCTTATTCCTCTGTGCCACAGAGCCTTATTATTGTTGTGGCCTGTCCCAGCAGGACAGCAGTTCTCCTCACAGTAGTCCTTCCTTTGTCTCCTGAGATTTAAGCCACATTCTGATGTTGAGCTTATCATTTGAAGTTTTTTCCTAAACCTACGTTAGGAGAAAAATGGAGCAACAGCTGAGATTAATTTAAGAAACATTCCCCCTGGAATAAGGGGCGACCACGGTTCAGCTGGTAGGGCAGTCGTCTGTGACCCCCAGGGTTGATGGTTTGACTCCTAGTTTCCCCCCCGAAAAAGGTAGATCTCACTTAGTGCTCATAGGTTCCTCCTGAATGAGATACAAAGATAAAAAACTAAATATAAATGTATTTGAGTGTTTTTCATGGAAAAGGCGCTTGACAGTTGATGGCCTGCCCACTGGGAGCAACTGGGGGTTCAGTGTCTTTGTTAAAGTCACTTCAACATCTGGACTGGAGGAGAATCAGGAATTGAACCATTAACCTTCTCTACCATGTAGAATGAATGTCATTTCACATCTTTTTGTTAGTGTGTGTTCTTTACTGTCTTCACAGACACATGCTTTGAACAGACCAGAATGTTATCCAGCTCTCCTCTGACCTGCCCAGTCTGAGAGTAGATTGACTTCCATTAATTTCATGTGATGAGTGTGTTTGTGTCTTTATTCTGTATCCCCTGTTGTGCGTTGTGGTGCTCAGTTGGTAAAGCCAACGTCTCCATTAGGTCAAATGTTGCTGTCAAAAATCTGCAGTGCGGTGATGTTTAGTTTGACTTTTGTCTTAAGCTTGTAATAAACACTTAAGTTCAATAAACAATAGCTTTCAACAAAATGTAGTGTGATTAAAAACCTTTTCTGGCATCACAGTTTCTATCAAGACATTATTCAACGCTTGACGAGAAGCACGTTCAGGCAGTTCACGCCTTGTCAGCATATCAGCATTAGCCTGTGTAGGTGAGAACAACAACTTACTTGCAAATAAAAAAGATGCACAAGTGAAGTTTCCATTTTCAGCTACCCTGCGTGATTGCACGAACATGAGTGTTTGTGGATGTGTGGTGCAAAATGTCAGTTCTTATAGCAATCCAGTGTTTGACTGAAACAACATGACAATAGGAAAACAGCAAAAACCTGAAAGATTGATGAAGGACTGAGTGTTGCATTAACATGAGTCCTGTGCACAGACTTATTCCTGACAAGCGTCACCCACTTGTGATTTGCACCTGGCATCAACATGCATCAACAGTAGCAACCATGAAATCAGATTGCTCTTTCTTCAATAGAATGCAAAGACTTTGTGATCAGTGGAGGGATGAAATGCGGCTTTCCATAAACTTTCCTGCACTGATTAGTACACTGCAGGCAATAAACTGGCCACTCGCTGAAAGGATGTGTGGCATTTTATGCTAAAGGAAACACTCGTAAAATCAGTGTAGCACTCAATTTGGCACGCCCTTTCTGTGTAATAATACAGCTTGAGTAGATATCATGAATAAAAAACGAGCTACAGGGAGAGGCATCTTCACAAAGAGAGTCCTCTTTGGAGGAGTAGAGGAGGAAGTGTTGAGATTCAAAGCCACAGTACACCCACCTACCTAGACACCACCACCAAAATACAAGTTGTTGTAATCTAACTTTAGAAGTTACCAGTCTAAGGAGAATTATATTTTAACACACAGACAGGACTTTCAGTTAAAAAACATCTGCCACTAGCAGTTTATTAAAGGTCTGTATATTTGTGGTGTTGTGCTATTGTCTTTAAGAACTACACAGAGCTTTATGTAGATAAACCTCCTCCTTCTTATATAAATGGTCACTTCACCCAAATTATTAATAAATAATACAAAAATGAAAATGGTCATGTTTCTTTATAGTGGTAAATAGCTATTTAGAGAAAGTTGATTTGAAAACTACTTGATGAAAATAGTCCACCACCCTCACTGGATGATAACAGCAAATACCATCCTGTACATAGTGTGGATCAGAAAGAGGCTGATTCTGACAAAAAAAAAAGAAGAACAACATGTATATTTATTATAAAGTGACTTAACCTTTTAATTTCTGTATCTGAATGTAGGGAACAAAACATGAAGCAGTGTGACACAGTTACAATTTATGCATGTTGTTGTTTAATTTGGACGACTTGTTAATTAGAACATTTTATATTAGAAAATACATATTGTGCTGTGCATACATTATCCTTTGTTTCTTTATTTGAACAGATTTTAACAGACATAGCTAGCAGACACCTTCACAAAACAACAGTAGCGAGCACGGTTTGTTGACCCTGTCTCAGCATCTTTGCTAACATCAGCAAAAATGTGCTTTGCCTGAAGATGGTACCTTAAACTTGTCGTGTTTCGGTGGGCAGTTGAGTGCAGCGATGAAGGGCAGTTCATCACTGCACGCAAAGTTGGTTTTATCCAAACTTCCATCTGGAAGCTTTTAGGGTGATGTCTGCCACATTTGACGTGTCCTTTTCACCCACAGCCAGGTAACCGTGCGTGATATGATATGAACAGGAAGATGTTGGGGTCAAACTTAGTCATATGATTGTGTTAAAATGTCTAGATTAATTGCATGCCTTAATGCATTAATCTTGACAGCCCTACATTTTACATTATATTGCTTCTCTAGCATTGAGTTTGGTGTTGTGAGTAGTCAAATGCTATTTTCCACCATCTTATCTTGATTTTAAAAGTGTTAAATAGTCCAGTTTCTCTTACGTCTCTGGCTCTGTGCCACATATTGATCTGCTTCTTGGCACAGTGCTTACACCCTCAAACTATACCCACTCCAGCTCCTTATTTGGATCAACAGAAACATACGATGAAATACAGCATTATACGATGTACATTTATTTCCTGACAAATTACTCTAATATTAACCGTAACCACTATTTGCTTTGCCCTAACCTTAACCTAAAACTACCGTACACTAATCTTAAACCAACCATAACCAATCACCCATCAGCCATCCCTGATTGGTGAATTCAGTGATTTCCTTGTAGGGGAGCTGCATCTGATCCCCATGTGAAAGACAATGTACCTGCAATATGAGTGTGCGAACAGGTTTTAGATCCCACAATATGAGTAAAACATGGCGTGCACACACACACACACACACACACACACAAACACATGCACGCAGTGACAGTGTTCCCACTGAGGTGCAGGCTACTGTCATACATGGTTCATTAGCTTGAAGGATCATCATCCCTCTCCCCGTGGTTACTGTACTGCCGCCCTAAGCAGATGAGTGTGTGTGCATGTGTTAATACAGGTGTTTTTGTGCCCATATGTGAGGAGCATGTTTGTAATATTAACATAATTTATAATAAAAGTTGCTCTTGAACACCTCTTTTTTTTCCTAAGGTGCTGTTTGCTCTGCAGCACCTAATGGCAACGTCTGTTCCACGGCCTCAGAGCACATTCACAAAGGACGTCATCACCTCAAAATACTGGCCCTGATGATTCCAGGCACACAATACACTTTTACTGCATCAGCACTTTGTCTTGTCTTTCTTTTTTGCTCTCCTTCTTTTTCCATAATGGATAAAATACTGTTGGGATGAATATGTGTAGTGTTAGTGTTATTCTTGTTTTATCGAGCAGAAACGGTGGAGATGGGCGAGAATTATGCTGCCTCAGCTCTAAGCAACGGGGTGGGTAAATCAGAGCTTACAGCAGGAGGAACTCATTAATGTGGATGAAGCGGGACAGATTCACTACGTGAGTCCTGAAAGAATGTGGAGATGGAGACAAAGCAAAAAAAAAAATCTTCACAGAGGCTGTAACTAGGCATGAAAATGCAATTTATCAAGCCAGGATAAAAAAAATAAAAAAAAAAGCATAAAAACACATAAAAACACATAAAACACCACTTTTTCAGTTTTAGAGTTTTCATTACTTCTTAAGAGTGAACAAAAAAAAATCTCACTAATCTCAACCACAAAATCAATGTGATGACTCGCCATGGTCAAACTAGTTAAAATAGTGAGAGCTAAATACATTTAATACACAACACAATGTCCAGAAAAATGAAAATAACCGATTACATCCACAAGGTAGAGCAGGTTGTCCACTATTCACAGTCAGTGGTTCAGTCTCTGGCTCCTCCTGTGCAGCCCTGTCTCCTAAAAATTACGTTCGTATAGGACGAAACTGCAATCCCGATTACGTTTTGATACAGGACGTAT